>CCAG010005543.1:0-64485 GCA_001077435.1 Glossina morsitans morsitans
ACACACACACACACACACACACACACACACACACACACACTTGTATGCAAGCTTATAGATGTATTTATTTATTTATTTTCTCATTTTGTTGTATTTTTTGTTTGGTTGTCATTTCTAAAATTATTCCAACGGTTTGGTTTTTTTTTTTTGTTTTTCTACCTCATATGTGGGTATAAACGCATATATACGTATATACGTATGAGAGTTTGCTATTTATGCTACAATATACTATCCATACAAAACAAGGGCGCTGAAAATATGCGCATCGTGTGAGTTCAAGAATTAAATGAATTAAAGGATTCGCTTCTGGTCGCGTATTTCACGGTGTGTGGCTTCAACATGTTTTAACTTTTTCTGTTATTTTGTTTTGATTCAGCTTTACTTGTGTATATCACTTGTGTGTTAAATACATACGATTTGTGAAGGTATAGACCATGTACGCGTAAACGTTTCTACATTTTTAATGTCTTGACTTTTAAATGATGGGAGTTTTAGGTTTTTGTTCATAACATTTTACTTTATAAACGGGAGGAGAAGAACAGCTGGCAGAATGATAGTTTATTGCCGAGGCTATAGGCATACAAATTTTGTTTACGGTTAGAACAAATATACCGTAAAATTATACAAAAGGCAATTGTTATAATAATTAGAGATAATTAATTAGCTAATAATCTTTAGCAGGTAAGTAATTTCGGTTGTAATGAAATGCTTTCATAGCCAAGCTCTGGCTGTTCCATAGTTCACCAACTTTATATATGGTCTCGTGAACGGATTAAGATGTTTGTGGTGACTTGGAATGCAACTTTGCAGAGAAGGAGAACTTCGGGAGTTTAGCTATTCGTTCTCATTTATGGAACAGACTAAGATGATTCGATTTCCTGGACCTTAATTAGGTGTTTATTGGACAATGTCAAGCTTATTACCTCTTCTTATATATAATTAACCAGCCACTTACGGTCTGTCGCTTACTAATGCATATGTGATGCTGGCCACGAATGTTTAAAGATATAGAAAGAGAAAAGAGGGAGAGCCACTATCTGATCAGCAAACGCATCGCAACGGGCAAATTAACCTAAATGAGGAGTAAGCGAGACAGAGCTCATATTGCATATTGCGTCACACTTGAAGAAGCAAGCAGGAAAAGTAGTGTTGGTCAACGTGATTAGCGAGTAAACACATTTCCACTCTTGCACCGCATTGTAAACCGATACTAGACACTCTGCACTATTACATTTCATTATAATTGGTAGATGATCATCGGATCGTGGATTAAAATGGATGACGGAACCTTGGCTTGGCTAAAGAGTAATCACGCTTTATTTTTGACCTTCAATGAAATCAGAGTTAGATTATCTCAACTATAACTTTGCGTGGGAAGAAGCGGACAGTTAAACCAACATAATTTAGCTTGGAATGTTTCAAGCGAACTACTCTCTCCCAGTCGAGATCTATAGCGCGTATCGGTCATATCACACGTATCTTAAAAAATGGGAATCATCAACAACTATATGAGTTTGAATAGTAGGCGTTCATTTAATGCCGTGCCAAGAGATTTAAATCGAGTTTTTCCGAATCGAAAATATGATGCTTTTCTTACGTTCACTTGAATATGTGTTTATTTATTTGTGTACCTATGAATTTCTAGTAGGATAGAAGAAGAGTTGAATTATTTAACGGTAAAGTCTTCAAAATAAATCTTACGATCGGATCATTTGAACTTAACTTTTTCTAATGTGTGTGTGTGTGTGTGTGTGTGTGTGTGTGTGTGTGAAGGGCATGAATCAATTGTCGATTAACGAAAAGATAAGGGGAATAAAGAATACGGCTAGGTTTGCATAAATAGACACAACAACAACAACTTCGACTTATAAGACTAAGACTTCAGTACGCGAAGTCAAAGACATGTCTTGAGGTCATATTTTAATTTTATAAATTCGTGTTTTTGCAGAAAAATTAATGAAACTCGCATGGCCCTATTCTGGCCTAGTAGCTTAACAAGCAAAAGCTTGTACTATTAGAAAAAAATTTGTTCAAAGTTTTTTAAGGGCTCTTCTTAACGCATTTCACGAAATATGGGTTTTTTTGGACAAGCGTGAAATTTAAACAATTGCGCTGATAGAGATTACACATGCTGTGAAGATATTTATGTTCACATCATACGGGATGATGGCCAGCTAACAAAACTCAAAGGAGGAGGAAAGGAGAAGAAATTTCCATCTTTCCAAGCTTTGACATGCATTTCCGTCCCAAAGCGGGTAATCTATTTAGGATTTTAGGAGTCTACACTTAGATGTGCCTTAGAAAGAAGACTCATATTAGACTTTTCCGAACATTGCATGCGTACTTTCTGATTACAGTGGAAAGGAATCAAAAAAAAAAAAAAGAAAAGACACACAGCTTAAAACAAGAGATTAATTTATCTCACGTAATGACATTTATGACTTTAGGACCATGTACGAGGAGAGCGCTTGATCGCAAATGTTTACATTTTATAGTTGCATTGTACACCACTTGTGTTACCAGTGCAGCATGAAGGATCTATATACACTTGTCTATTCGTCCGTCTGTCTTGTTTTGTTGTATTTAACGTGGAGAGGTCGCAACTTTCGAGATATTTCGATGAAATTCAGTGCACTGATGTATTTTGGCTTAAGAACAAACGCTATTGAAAATGAGGGAGTCGTTTTTCAACCTCTTTTCGTATAACATCTTATTTTGAAATAGTTGTTATATATGTAAGTGTAAAAAAGCGAACTGACGTAGGGTATTTAATGGGGGGCCGCGTCCCACTACAGTGTTTTTACTTGTTTTAGAATCATTGAAGTTTGGGAATGAATAGCATTAGAAACAAAAAAAAACAGAGGAATTTCAATTATTGATTATTTTAATTTAATTAAGTTAAAAACGGTTTTTAATTTAGGGTTTTTTGCTGTTTTTTTTTTTTTTTTGCTATAATAAAAAACGAAAAAACTGCATATTTTAGTGCAATTATGTAAATATTTTCCATTTGGTGGGTCAAAGGAGTGCACAAACATATGTTTGTGTGTGTGTGTGTTTGTGTGTGTGTGTGTGTGATTCGAATGCAAGTGTATAATTTGCCATTGGCATAAGTATGTGGGCATGTGTGCGCGTGTGTGTGAATGTATATGTATGTATGTTCAGTATGTTCAACGCGAGTTTTTGATACGATATTTAAAGCATGGAAATAAAATTCAGACTTTTATATTATATATCGCGTGACCGAATAAACGCTTCATACGCGTTCGCTCGTATATGTGCAATGACGACGACGACGACGACGATGATTATGATGACAAAACATTTGCACTGACATTCAGTTTTTGTCCATCTTTTTTTGCTCGAAACAATTTTTTAATTTTCTAAATGCATTTTATGATAAAGGATAGGACAGCGACGTACACTTACCACACGACCGTATAACATGCGCATACATGCATACATATGTATTAATATATGTACGATGTGTATGCGCGTTATTTGCAAATGTAAAGGACACATATTTGTGACGGACTAATTCATTGAAAAAGTGTTTTAAACAAAATGTTATGCAAATAATGCAAAAATTGTTAATAACTTGAGTGAGCTCGTATGACATAGATAGAGAGTAATACACGCGTGCGGTCAATTGTTAGCGTATGCTGATGCAATAAACAACAACGGAATATTTTACGAACGAAAATAGAAATGATAAAAACTCCAGAAATATGATATGATGACGATAACATGTGCATTGCCTTTCCATGTAAATAATTTTGAGGATACAAAGCGACAAAAAAAAATGTTGGTAAAATTCAAGGTTTATAGAAAGGTTTATAATACGTATATATACAGTTAATGGCAAAACATTTATGGTTTATGATCTGTAGAGGAAATATTCGTTTTTCTCACTCTGTGCTCTCAATACAGTTGCTATAATTTCCTCATAGGATGAAATACTGTGGCTACGTTCCGATTTTTTACGTTCTGAACGCAAAACACAGATTCGTAGGAGGATGTATTTAGTTAACTCTAACTTTGTAGATTTGGCCATTGCAAGCATACTTTTATAATATAATGTGACATGCAATATGTAGGAACGCTATAGTAGGCCAGGGCCCACCGTTGAACGCTTTGAACCGTCATACAGTTATTTATATTACAGACAGACAGAAAGACGGACAGATAGAAAGACGGACAGACGGAAAGACGGACAGACAGAAAGACGGACAGACAGTTCTAGGTATAATAAAAGGTGAGTCTATTTCAAGTCCTTCCGGGCTTTGCATACATCCGCACAAACTCAATATATCCTTACAGCACAAGGTCTAGCGTATGAAAATGTCTTGTACTGTCTTTACAGAAAATAATATTGTTCTTTGCTAAATCAGGAATAGAATTTATTTAAAGGTTTTGATTAATACTCCTCCATCAATGTTTTATTGAGTCTAGCGCAGCCGATTAACAAACTTTCTGTAGCATCTACAAAAGTAGTGTCACGCCTTTTCTTGCGTTAATTTTTATTTCTTTCGCTGTTAGCGGTTTGCACAACCGGCCCCAATCCGTTCGTGGGCCCAGTTTGTTGATCCAGGCTCGTAGAGGCAAGTCAGACATAATTGCATAATCAATGCTTAAGAAAGTTTCGCGTAAATGCGTTTTTTATCCGAACTCCGGGGAATAGCTTTCTTATATGATGTTTGTGAAGTAAAATCTCGTAAATTGATTCAATTTAGAGGCCTATCGGCTTAGCTAAATCAGTTTCAATTCTCAGAATACAAATACTTATTTTCGGAGTCACAATTCTTCCATCAATTTTTTCAATATTTCTCTATTATGCGGCACACTTGGCTGCCGCATAGGCTAGATGTTAAGATGTCCGGCACATAGAACTTATTCCTTTTGCGGTGGATCACTGATTACTTTTCAGTTGAGTTGCTTTTCAGAAAATGCTCCTGTAACAGAATACAAATCGTCAAAAAATGTCTCAGCCCTTTAAATCTAAATTAACTAAATATTCGGCCATTTCCCAATTTTTTTTTTTGTTCTTTGAAGGCGAATAAAAATTTGTAGTTGTCCTTGTGACGAATCGATCTAAAATTTGAAGTTTGTTTTGCTTTGAGAAAGATATTTGCTACTGTATTGTATTGTTGTGCGTGCAAGCAGTAGCGCGACCTATTGCACTCGCTCATGCCCTAAGTCTCCAACCTTAGGATTCTTTCTTTACTTCGGAGCGCCGTACTATGCTTGGCGTTACGAAGTGCTCGCCAAACTAGTGTCGGGTTTTGCAGATAGCCTCGCGTTCACATAGGATATGCTGTGACGTTTCACTTGTCCCTCGGCAGAATCTGTACGAATCGGTGGCAGATATACTACAACATTTGCTAATAACAATGTATTGACAACTATGTCATTTGTATTTCAGTATACAAAATGTTCAATGCGCAACACGGCATTGTACTCAGGGTCGACCCTTTTGATGATTTCAATTGGAAAGACCACCTTTTCATAATTTAGCAAAATAAAAACGTCTGAAAGAATAAGGATAAAATTGTAATTTTAGTGCAACCACTGTATAACCAGTGAAACCACCTATCTATTTAGTGCCCGATTTGGCAACACTGGCTGTTTATATCCTATGAAGTCTTCAAAATATAGAACTTTTCAAAATAAGGCTTTATATGGGAAGTATTCGAAAAAGTGATCCAATCCGAACTATTTTCAATAGCGCTTGTCGTTGCCCCAAAACAGTGGTCAGTGTACCAAATATAATCAAAATATTTAAAAAATTGCGATCTTCAAATCGACAAGACAGACAAGACAGACAAGCTTTGATCGATTCAGAAACTGATTCTGAACTAGTCGGTGTAGCAAAAGGATAGTCTGTCTCAAGTCTTTCTGAGTGTTGCACACATTAGTGAAAACTCAATATACCCTTGCACCTCAAGTGTGACATAGGGCACAATTATATACAAATTTGTTGCTTATACGTAAAAGAGGAGAAGAACAGTCAATTTTATGGTTAACTCAATGTATACGATTGTGTTTTCCTGTGGAATAATACGACGACATCAATGAAAGCGCCCGTAAGTAAGTTATAAATTGCTGAGTGATCCAATATTCAACCTAAAAGTGAAGGGCCAAATTCTCTTACCCGTTTCATATTAATTGAAGAGTGTTTTTGTTAAAACTCAAAACAATCTTTTTTTAATTGAAAAATACCTAAAAATATTTAAATCCTTTAAAATTTTCGAAAGCACTTAATAATAAACCTAATACCTCCAAAATTATGTGAAATGAAGGAGAAAAGCTTCTGCTTTCTCGAAAAAACTTGCATTCGTTTTATGGCAAACTGTAGTAAGGGAGTAGTGTTTGAAGCAGTCTTTTTTTTTATATTTGACTTGTCATAAATCAAGGGAATAATTGTTGGGCAATTAAGTTGTCTATGCACATATAAGGAAACATATAGAACTCAGTCGATAAGTTATTATTATTTGACTTTACGTGCAATGCGGTCTAATTAAGATGATGAGCATTTGAATCATAATTGAAAAAAATGTCGGGCAGAACAAGTCGAACGAGCGGAAAGCAAAAAAATAAGAATATAAATATATATATATATATATGTACATATATATCTAGGTATATATTAAATTAAAGAATTATAACACGGCTGAGAACCTGGACAAAAGATAACGCACCGTTGCATTTGTCTTAACGTTCAACTGCTCCCGTTATCGATGAAAACGTACAAACAATTCTTATAATTAACAGCATGACGATTTATGTATTTGTTGTTGCCTTCTTTTTCTCTTAGCTATCTCACTAACGCTGTAGTGTTTTTTTATCGTACACGAAATACAATTTCATTACATAAATTTAAATTCACGTGCTATGCATTATGTCAAGTTTGTGCCGTTAACCAATTAAAGAGGGCACACGCAAGCATTGGCAGGAAAAAGGCAAATAAAAAGGGCACATGTAACTACGTGCGACTATGAATACATTTTGACCAAGAAAGATGATAACCCATAGGTTGTACTCGACTTATATACGAACTATTTTTTATAGAAGGGATGGATGAAAGGAAAAGGGTTGCATTTTGAATAAATCAGCTTGCGAAGTGAGCCTGTAGGAAGCTAACAAATTCTCATAGTTACCTCATCATCAGTATGAGGACACCCATGATCCTACATTTTCACTATGTAACCAAGTATTTCTATGCATTCCGTGGTTAGCCTAATTCTCACTTTGTAGAAAGTGCTACCAAATGCCTTTAGCCAAGATGAGATTTGAAGCATAAATACGGAACCATTGTGACATTAAACTTTTCAGCAAAGTATGGATCCGGTGGTGAGTGTATATAATTGAGACCTGACATGAGTCATTGTCAGAATAAAGACGGCTGTCATACATTGTAACCTTCGCTAGAATTAATTAGTTTCTTGTGTTATTCTCTCTTGGAAAAATGTCAAACTCACCTTGCCGTGCTCTTTGTGTAAAGAGCGTGATTGTCACTTTCGAGAAAGTCAAACCAATTCTCTTCGTCAGTATCGTCATAATAGGTATGGGAAAAAATATTGAGAGACTTTTTATCATTTTATTTATTAAATATTTTTGTTTTATTAAAAATCATTTTTCTTCAGGTACATGACCTTTTTTCATTTTTGCAGTATGTCCATTCATCATGACTGAACTTTTATAGTTTCTGGAGAAAAACTGATTCGCAAAGACGACAACGAACAAACCGCCTACATACTGTCGGTTTTGCTAAACTATCTCGATCGTTAATCCCACAAAATTTTTCTCGGTCTTTCTGCTACCTTTCAAATACGCGTCAGCATAACATTTTCCCATACTAAGATTTAAGCCCACAGTCCTGAATAGTTTCATTCCATGTTATATTTTTTGGGGATTTATGGATCTATTGCTGTCTGCATGGAACGTAGAATACGGTAGTAAGATCAGCCCATTTCTTATATTCTTTTATATATTCTTTCCCTTTGTTTTTTCCCCTATTTATCAACGAGTGTTCCCTTTTAGATTTCGCATAGAATGCAGTGTTGCATTGAGTTCTCAACTGTCAGCCTCATTCTTTTTTTCATAAACAAATATTTATTATGGTGAACCTATCAAAGAGATGTAGAACTAATTCAGATGATGTGCGTAAAGGACCCGGCAGTAAGTCTAAAGGAATCTTACTAGTTTTCACCTAAGCAGCAATCTTTTAAGTCCTTGCTAAAAGTAGCTTTTATGTTCAACCGATCAATCGACTTTTTCGTAGATTGCACATAGCGGGGAGACTGTTGAAGACTAGCAAATTCTATTGCATCTGACTCAACAGCAATTGTGACATTTTTAAGCTCCTGTCTCAAAATATTTTTTAGTCATTTAAACATCTATTCGGGACTTGCCTTCGACCATGTTCAATGTAAGCTTTTCTTAAACAGTTACCAGTGCTCTTTTCCATTTTTAGTTAACAACGTCAATCACTTGAACTCGCATTAACGGCACATGGCGACAAAGCCGTAAATTTATAATTATTTACCTATGATTTACCGACAGACTAACGTAATTAATACACTTTTCGGTAATGTACAGTGCATGCACAGATGAGAGCCCGTTCGTGTTAAACAAAATTGACAACATGCTTTGGCAATTTAACTGTGGAAAACTCGCATCAACAAGCCAGGACACGGCAATATTTAAATGAAACAAATGTTATCGTTATTGTTTTTCTTTTTCCTTTTCTTTGTTGTTCCCTTTTACTTTGTTCAACACTTTCGAAATTTTTTACTCTATTTAAAGGAGAAACGATTACCTCAGATATGGAAAGAATAGCATAAGTAACTAAGTATGACGTGTCAATCTCATTAATCATTAGCGAGTGCGCTATAAATTGGGTATAAAAGTTGTTTGTAATATTTTGTTATTCTCTTACATACAGTTAATCATCTCACATAATTTGTTATTGCTCATGTAAACATTAATTTTTGTAAAAGAGGAAGTGAGGAAGTTATCCTCGCCGCCGACATATTAATAAGTTTTTATTAAGGTGCTGTGTCTACGACAGCGTCAAAACAATTTTGTCAATTAGTCATGAAATTGCCCGTTGGAACTGTTGTCGTAAGCTATGGAAAAGTTTCACGGTATGATAATTAGGTGGCACAGCGGACAGCAAAGCATAGCAGTGTTGACAACATCTAACTCTCCGTGTAATTATTTCAATTTTCATTGAATCAGTAAAAAAGTTTATTAATCCAATTAATTAACTGATTGAGTAGACTCTCTTCTCTCTCTCTCTCTCTCTCTTCCTCCTTTGCAATGTGGGAACCGGAGAAAGGAAAAATGTAAACTTGAAAGGTCGTAGCATTGATTGAATATTTGCTTAGAGGGTAATATTACCCAGTAAACTTTCCAATTTGAAGCTACCTGGGCTTTTTCCCCGAAATTGTGCAGTGCTTCCTATTAAGGTACTCTAGGTGAACTAATATTTTTGGAT
This sequence comes from Glossina morsitans morsitans, assembly GCA_001077435.1. Classification (NCBI taxonomy): domain Eukaryota; kingdom Metazoa; phylum Arthropoda; class Insecta; order Diptera; family Glossinidae; genus Glossina; species Glossina morsitans. The sequence continues at coordinate 9,497 of CCAG010005543.1, forward strand.
TGGTTGATCTCAGCTGAATTTCTGGTAAAAAATTTTTACTTCAAAGAGACTGTACCCTCTTCACTAGACATTTTTCTTCTATATAGAAAAAGAAGTAACGCCAGTGGGCCACTACCATTAAATACCCCGCACCAATCTGCATTTGTTCATGTTTTTAAAATTAATATGTTATACGAGAAAACACATAGATCTACCGAATTTCATTAAAATATCAAAAAAATCGCGGCCTGTAGGTGGAACACAATTAAAGAAGACGGACAGGCAAGCTTACATCGACTCAGAAAGTTATTCTGGATAAGGATACTAACAGCAAAAGCAAATCCGATATACTCACCATCTTTTCAACTAAGTGTATAAAAATAGCTTATGCTTCTTCATTAAGAGTCATAAAATGAATCAATGATCCTTATGTTCAATGAATGTGTTGCAAATTGAGGTGAAATTTGCTTGACTAACCTACACAGGGAATGAACAAAATAATACGAACACTATGCATTATATTAAAGGAGATTGCATGTATTTTGATCAGCGACGTCTATTGGCGAACATGATGACTTAATGCAAAATATCCATGTACGTAAGGGTTAAATTTCATGCTGTTCACCTTTGTCTACATAAAGTAACAGTTTTCTGTTTATTAATTATTTATATAAATTATTCACTGACGTTATCATGGAACGTTCAAAATTAAATTTTCAACAGTCATTACTTTTGTTGTTTGATTTAAATAAGTCTGCTGCCGAAACCCATCAAACACTTTCAGTGGTTTATGATGATGCTGCTCCACCATATCCTTGTTGTGGCTTTCGGTTTCAATGACTTAAAGGTGGTGATGTGGATATCAACGACAAAGAACGGCCTGGAGGACCAAAAACGTTCGAAGACAATGAATTCCGAAACTTATTGGATGAGAATCCATCTCAGATTCACAAAGAACTTTCGAACAGCTTAGCCTTCGTCGACGAATCAACTTTTCGTAAACATTAACATGTGGCGGGAAATGTGAGAAAGGCGGAAAATGGCTACCATCGCGATTTTGCTACCATATTGTTGGATCTTGGCAACCCTGTTTTCGTACAGGAATGGGAGGCACTGTATTTTGCTTTGATGCAAGCATTGGAGAATATTACGTTGGAAATTATTCAGACACTTTCCAAATCCATTCCGTGAAGTGTTCCAGCTATTCCGCAAGCAAATGGTGCTCAAACACCTTATTAATAAATAAATATGGTGCATGTGTTATGGGTTCATGTTATTTTCTCCAACCCCTCTACGTATTCTTGTCGAAGGGTGAAACGCATTTAGCACGAATTGGACGGAATCGTGTCTAAATTTAAAGACTTGTTGATAGAATATTTAAAAAATCTGTTACCGTCTTCCTCCAAGATCTCAGAAAACGCTCACGTGTCACTTTACAGATGAAGTAAAGGAATCCGAAGAAGACCTCTAAGAAAAAAATGTGCTAAACTTAAGCGAATAACATACCAATAAAGAAATTTTTTTCACTCATTAGTCCATGTTACGATTGTTAAGAAAGAGATATATATCTTTATTAAGGAACGGCGATTATCATAAATGAATTTGCTTCTTCGAGTCGAATGAAGAGAGTTCTTGTTAATTTTTATTAAAAATTTCCTTTGATGCATCGAATGCATTTTAAATGTAAAATTTCGTTTGCTCTTTAAATTCCTGCCAATTGTCAGTGTATTAATAATGCGCTCAACTGTTATTTAAGTTTGTCGTTGTTTTTGTTGTTCGTTGTTATTGTAGCTGTTGCTGATGCTGTTGTTGGTTTTATTTTATGTTGCAATTGATAATGTTTAATATAAATCAACTCAGTCTACAGAGTTAAAATAAAGGCAACAACATCAATAACAATGTCATGCATTATTATCCTTATACTGCGTATAGCATAATACAACAACAAAAACAGCAAGAATAATAAAAAGTTGGAACAACAGTAGCACAACTCATAAAACGTTTTAAGTTTATACGAACCTCATCACCACACACGCGTCGACAATGAGAACGACGACGACAACAAGGGCAACGGCAACGGCAACGGCAACGGCAACGAGAACGACATCGACATCGACATCGACATCGTCATCATTATTAATATTATTATTATCATCTCATGCTACATAGTCGGAGAATGATTTTACAGTCCTTTGTATAATATTTTGTAAGTGTGTATTTGTGTGTAGATATATTGAAAGCTATCTTTTTACATGTATACCGTTATTCATTATAATGAAAAGCTGCTTAAAATGTCATCTATCGAAAGGGAAAATATATTCACATAAGCATGTGTATGTGTGTACGTGTACGTATGACGCAGATGTAAGGACTCATCGTATGCGACACAATTTTCAATACCAGAGCATCATTACACGATATTGATGTCTATCTTAAAGTACTCTAAAGGATAAAGCTCCGAAAAGAAAAGTCAGCCATCTGCATGTTTGCCTGCTTGTAAGATATAATATAAGTATTAAACATTATGCTTTACTTACCGATCAATAATGACAGGATCCGATGGTGTTTCATTGCGGTTACCGCAACTTTTTTTGTCACAACAGCGACTGTAAAAGAGTAGACAGACAGTAAGCAAAAGATTCTGTTATAAAAACGAAGAAACAATAAATAAATTGATATGTTATTAAAGAAACACTACAATATATGCGAATAAAACCATAGACATACACTACCACACATAAACCAGATGACACTATAAATATGCCAAATGTCAGAATGAAAGAATAAATTCATTGATAAGATAAAAGTTTATATTTGTAAGCAACAAGTGATACGCGAATATTTTCAATGTTTGAATGCAAAATATTTGAAAATCTTGCTTACGACGCCAGCGTACAACGGCCTGCAACGGCGATTAGCTTGAAAATCCTTTTACACTTTTAGTGAATGAAAGAAGCAGAAAATGCGCTAACAAGCTTAGCGATAATTAAAGAAAATGATCTCGCTTAACGCTTTAATCTTACATTTGGAAATTTAAACAGAAACGGATGGATTTGAAAATTCATATGATTTCGTTTTTAATAAAAGGGAGGACAATCGTTTACAGGCCTGGGAGTGTTAAACTAATCATTACTACTTTAAGTGTTGCAAAGCGGGCGTACAGCAGATCAAGGCCCTATTTAAGTCATATTCTTAACTGCCGTCCTGATTGTTGATAGTACCTTCACTGGTATTAAAAATAAAAATCTCTTCCTGTGCTTTTCTTGCTTTTCTTTTTGCCCAAAAATGCTTAGAAATGTACGTTAGTAAAAATGATTAGCGCATGCAGGTTTTCTTTAAAATTTGTGGCGGGTACAGGACCGATGTTTTAAAATTTGTTATTGTAACGAAATTAAGGATGTAGAAGAGCTAAGCAGTTGCTTGGCTATTTGGCTCAAAGGCTATTCAAGCAATTGGTTTTACCCCTTGACATTTGACAATGGTTTCGTGAATTTCTTCTTTAACATAGCGGTTAATCAAGCTTGTCCCTTTGATAGAAGTCTAAAATCGTAAACATACCGTAAGCAAACAGCGGAGCGATCTTCCTCATCTTTCAAGCAGCTAATAAGACATGTAGGAAAGTTATGATTGGACGAAGCTGATCATTAAATATCCTGTGCCAATTTTGAAAATACCACGTCATCTTTAAAGCGCTTTTAAAAATCTGTTTGCGATAGGAATACGTCTCGGCCTAAAAATGTTGGCTTACAAATATTTCGTTCAAATTTTTCAAAATTTGGGACCTTTTGATCGAAAGCGCATATTTTTTGGATGAACAGACAAAGTTTAAGCAGACAAACAGGTGGATAGAAGGACACATAGCCGGACAGACGGACTGAAAGAGATTTACATACATTGAAGAGCAGAAAAGCGGGAAGACAGAGGCACGGACAGATTTAAATCAATTCAGAAAGTCACTATTATGAACGGACTTAGAGTAATTTTTCGTGTAAATGGCTACAGAAATTTGAGTGTGTATGCACGGGCGCTGCATACATCCACACATAAATTTAATATATCTTTTACCACAAGACAATATTACATGTGGTTTGTTTCGCTCTCAAAGAGACTGTACAACTTTTTATTATTAACATATTTAGGTATAGCTCCTAGGAAAGAGTTCTGGGGTGCTTCCAGTATTTCAAAGCCTACCAAAGCTTTAAATCTTGTGTTCTTTTTGTGGTATATGAAAGATCTGTATGCCTAGTGAGACTTATTTCGTATGATGAGTCAGCCAAAGTTAACTCTTTCGGTTAGTAATATGGAGTTTCGGAGATGTATTTATTACATTGCGTAGTATCAAAATCAAGTCCACTTTTATTTGCAAACCATTAATTACTAAAACACGTACGAACGTTCATCATAAAAAAGATGGCTGTTAATAGCTATCCACCCCACACACCCAATGAGCCAAACTCCATTTTACGGCATATAAAGTCAAAACTAAAAATTCCAGCCATTTATATGCCTTGAAAGAATAAATTGAATGTGAGCAGAAACCTGGACACAAATGGCAAAAATAATTTTTTCTTTTTTCTTTTTTGCAAAAACCAAAAGGGATGCTTTCCATAATCAAGGCCATTTTCTTAGGAGAGAAAATCAAAAGGGTATCCTTACACATATACTCACCCACCCACGCACCCATACCAACACTAATACATAAATGCAAGATAAGGGGGAGGATTAAGGGCGAAATTCGTTAAACTTCGTACCGATGTAAGTTATAGCTACTTTTATATCTTCTACCTAAGGATGGCAGTGCACTGATTTTATGATGTTGTTTGCAAGACTTATGTGTACTGGAGTTCGTAAAAAAAGAGTGCAGTCCAGTCGTTCTAGCCACGTCTGTCCGTCTGTCCTGCTTTTATGGGATACTTTAGTCATAACACTGGACACGATTCTGAAATTTCACGCGACTCGTTTATCAACGCAGTGCCAATAGGCTAAAAAACCTAAAACAATCCTCCTAATATACTTCCACTATCAATTTAGAGCACATAGCAAAGGAAATCCCAATTTACACTTTGTTTCAAAAATATATAAAGAGTTGATTACGTAACTAAATGATGGGTGTCTGACATTCGTCTGAAGATCCGGCTACAATCTTATTACTTCCTTTTCTCCCTTTTTCTTTGCGTTGCAGTAAAAGATTAACGAAAATCAAACAATGAAATAAAACTTGAAAATAATATCTCCGTTCCATTCTAGAAATGCTGGCTGACGTAAGGTACGTGTGAAAAATATTTTTCAACCAGGTATGATTTTATGTAAATTAAGAAAAGAAAATACAAAAGAAAAAAATGCATGATAATAATATTTAAATAAAGGAAACCAAAAACCCACTGCACAGTTAAAGGGAAAAATCAAATACAAAAAAGTCTTAAATGTCTGGGGAAATGGATGCAAATCTATCTATCTGTATGTACGCCAGTGTGCGTACTAGATTGTAGAGTTCGTTTCTTTTACTTTTGCCTTAACTTTATTAAGCAAATAAAGTAACAACGATTTCAACAAAAGAAATTAATAACGGACTACAAATTCAATGCGTGGGTATGTATGTGTGTTTACGAAATCAAGCTACTTTGAATTGATATTCTTTTGACTACAAATTTATAATAAATTTATTAAGTGTAACGCTCTAAAGAGACAATTTTAGATATGCGCCTAGAGTTCATTACGGGACAGACGAGAAGAAATGAAGGCTTCTAATATGAAAGTCGCATTACAGCATTTTATGGGAAATCCTTTCAAATCTATGATGAAATTTTATACAAGTAATGGTGTTGAAGTTTAAGTTGTTTGATTGTGCCTATGATTTGTTTATCAAATATTAGCCATTAACTGTGGTTGACTTGGTGGAGGGTGGATGTCGCTCAGTGTCAATACCTAAATTCTTTAAAGCGACGAAGGCGATTCATAAACGATTTTCGTTGAATTCGTATGGAAAATGCTTAAGAAGCGTGAAGAACGTTGTAGCGTAAATTAAATTCAGATTAAAGCTGCATTCGAAATAAACTGCAGCGACGTTTGCCCCGTCTTTAAAGAAATAATACGCTGGCGGATTAACTTCAAATGACACTAGTCTTTACGTTAACGACCTAGCACGAGCGTACCGCAAAGTTCACTAAACCCGCAAAATTGACTAAACCCAAAGCATTCCAAGTAGTTGAGATCGACAAAAAAATCAGCGGCACTAATTTTTACTCCCCACACCTCTTGTGGCATAGGGTATCTTAAGTGGCATCCAAATAAATATAAAATAGCCGTCGATTTCATTACACGGATTCATTCAGGTCTATTAGTTTTGTCGTTTGTCTTGAATTGCGCGCCTGTGATCTTCGTGTTCAACTTGCAGGTGTCAATTTTGAAGAATGAAGCCGGTTGAGAACAGAGTGGATCTATAAAAATTTACTATCAAACAATCTGCCAACTTTATTAAGGTTGGAACAAAGAATCTTGTGTTCACATTGCACGTGTCTCACTCAACTCAGCAAGTCATTTGTTATTGATATGCTGACTCGCAGAAAAAGAAGAAGAAGAAGAAGTAGAAGATTGGACCATGTAAAGCCTTGTGTTGAAATCGTTATATAAAATAATAAAAAATATATTCCAACTTCCCCACATTCTCAACAAAAATGGCTGACTAATATTATTACACCATTCTAAGTTAATATAAAAAATTTGGATCCAGCAGACCAATTTTGTTAAAGTCCCTTCGTGTAAGCATTTCCGTGAAAAGTAAGTGTTTATGGGACAGAGAAACGTAATTTTTAAGGCCTTGTGATAAAAATTGGTCAGCAATAGTAATTTGAGATGGAAACTAGTTGTACCGAATTTAGAGCACATTGGTTTGCTTCATGTATGGCCCCCAAATTAAGCCTTCATACGGTACTAAACTGTACTTTTCACTAATTTACTACGAAAATAGTTGAAGAATAGTAAGGTTTTCGATAACCAAATTAATTTTACTGAATTTGGATAATGTGAACGTCAAGTTTAGGCCCCCTCCCAGATAGGTGCGCTCATGAAGAGCGTACCTTTCAAGCTATATTTCCTGATATTTTATGCGAAAATAAATGCGGAATTGTCTTAGGCGGAGTAGTGTAGAGTATTTAGGGATCAGCCTTGCTTGTGTGTGATAATGCGAAAACAATACTAGGACAATATACATCTGCTCATTATTGACAAGTGTCCCACACGACGAAAATATAAATAGAAAATTTGCTACAAAATCCATCGTCTATAGTGTTTTATATAACAAATCTGTTGAAATTATTTTTGAACAAAATTTTCAACATAATCCAAATGCGAACTTTCGGAGGGAGGACCTGCTCATACTCATTATGTAATTCGGTCCGAGAGAACGTGTATTCGAAAGCTCGATCGAATTGTATATAATTTAATCTTCTGAGGGAAATTTTTTGATTTACAAATATTTTCGCTATCTACACGGGAAAAGTCGTACAAAACTGGAAAAAATGGAAATTGTGCACTAAAAGACTATTATTTGAAAGTTTGCATACACGAACATTCGACTTTACATGATTCTTATAACATGACCATAGGTCATAATTTTTGAAATACTACTTCAACCTTATGTGCGATAGATAACTTGTACTTAGTTATTTTCTTCCAACCTAATATATCGTTAATTGGGAAATCATCGAGGTACATATGTCTTTTGTGACTTTTTCCATAGCCGAATGAAAAGAGCTTTAGTAGCAATAGTTTTTAGAGGCTCTTCACGTTGTTCTTGCTTCAAGTTAACATTTATTAGTAAATGTAAATGTAAAGGTACTATGGCTTTTTTAGAGCGAGATGCAAATGCATCCAACACTATCAGACGCAATCGAATATAAGTTTTGCGATAGATAGATACTAGCGAGCATTGAAAGTGAAATTCGAAAGCACTAAATAATATTCGATAAACGGTTTATATATCATAATAATAACTCGAAATCGAAAAAGTTCGCCTTCAAATCGAGTTGGACAATAAGCCCCAATCTTTCAAATAAAAAATAACCACAGAAACTTAAGAGAGTGTTTCGATGATGACCACGCTGAAGTGACTAGACTATAATCTCTTGAAGCGATCTTAGCTCCTCTAAGTTTATTGTGTTCCGAAAACATGAAATGTAGTTACTGTTCAAGTGTTCCCCGGCAAATAGTGAGGTTATGCAAGTCCGATTAATTGGAGAACTACTGCAGCAAAAAACCTATGTGTTATTATTTGTCATGTCGCTTCATTTCAACGACATAACGTTTTTTTAATGATTGTATGCAATAATTATCGAGAAAGCATTTACTGGTCTCTGGTCTCTGCTCTCTAGAGAGTATTAGAGAGTTATCTCCGTGCTTCGGTGGTAGGTGTTAAAACGTGAGCAAGAATTTTGATTATTAAGGGCCTACAAATGGTTCACTCTTTCGTATTAGATAGACAGCTAATAGCATTTTTGTTTTTTCTAAATATCTCTGCTGACGGCAGTGTTTTTTTGCAATTTGCGCTTACTTACCTGCACATTACTTCATGTGTTAACAAAACCCTGCACATTTCTGGATTTTTATCTTGACCCTCGTAGATAATTGCCTTAAAAGATAAGCAACAATAATAAAATATTTAATAGCATATAAAAAAAGTCACTAAAATGTGAATAATAAATATTATGAAAACTAAATAACAAATCAAAACATCAACCAAATGTGTTATCGTTACATAACTTGGGTTTTTAGGTGGGAAATTTACCCGGCCACAGGTCGGAATTTTTCTTCAGAGAGCTTCAAAAGACTCATAGACGAAAGCATTACATCCCATGGTATGAAGGATTGTATGTTTAAAGAATATATTAATATTTCAGTCTCTTGACTGAATGGGTTTTGTCCCATTGGTCAGTTCGTGGATTAGCTTTCAATAGGTAAAAGCTTCTCCTGAACATATTAAAAGTCATTGCGCGTGGTGAAGTGGGGATCTATAGTACGCGGAATCAAATCTGCGTCATCAAGTTGATAGCCGCACATTCTTCCATCGACCCAGCGTAGTCCCTTATCTTCTTCTTATGATGCTTTATTTATTGTTGTCATTGTCATTTTTATTATTATTATTATTATTATTATTATTACTAATATTATTGTTAATTTATTATTATATTAATATTAATTTATTTTTATTATTATTTTTATTTACTTTATTTTTATCCATTATTTATCCATTATTTTTATTTTTATATATTCTGTGTTATTCTTTATTTTAATTATTATCATTATTGTTATTAATATTATTTTTATTATTATTGTTATTGTTGCTTTTAATTATTTTGTTTATTATAATTGTTATGGTTGCTTTCAATTATTTTGTTTATTATTATCTATACTGATTTCATTTTTTATTGTTATTAACTTTTATTTATCATTATAGTTGTCACGTATTTTATTTATCATTATTAATGTATTATTATTTATTCTATTTATTATCATTACTATTATTATTACTTTTATTGATAGTGCCATTACTCACTTTATTTATTATAATTTTTACTTTTATTTATTGTTATTATTAATTATTATTATTATTGTTATTATTAACATTCTATTCATTATTTTTACTATTATTCGTATTATTATTATTATTATTATTATTATTATTATTATTATTATTATTATTATTATTGAGCTGTTGCATTCCTCAGCTTATGGCTGTGAGTTCCCTCGTCGCCGAGTATATAAAACCGGAGGATTGGGGTCAGCTTTAGAATTCTCTTTTGATGCTTTCGTGATTTCTCTACAAGATTGCTGTAGCAATTGTACTCATTGGTGTCGCAGAAAGCTGCATGTGAAGATCGCTGTAAACAGCCAACCGTTTCCTGTGTATTCTTAAGTACTTTGCAAACCCCAAGTACTTTAGGCTTTTCATTTCACAATTTTTTGGCATTACTCGCGCGCAAGATATCACGATGGAAGTTTTAGTAACTTTTTCTATATAGTACATAGCTTTCATCTCTTGTGGCAGCTTCGCATATTTGGAATGTGCTGTTAGTGCGTTTTGCGGTGAGTAGGATTGTAACATCCTTAAGATCGATTATTTCGTCCTGCCAATTTATTACGACTATGTCCGGTTTGTTAGTGTTAATTGGCCAATCAGCTTTCTCCTTTTCTATTGTTATTATTATTAATATGATAATTATTGTTATTATTATTTTTCCTTATCTAACAAACTTCTTCTGCTAGAATTCCACTAACTTTAGATGTACAGATCTATCAATCAGAGGGTGTACTTTGCATATTTCAATGTTACAGTTTTTTAAAATCTTATTCAACTCTTCGCATACCCATAAATCTTCTGACAATTCGTGTCGTACTCAAAAGTGCCGCCCATTGCATTTCTCTTCAAAAATAATTTTTTTTCTGGTATCCCTCCCGCGGTGGAAAGAATGATTGGACTTATTTTTACATTTGCAACAGGTCTGTTTGTCTGTATACTTTCAGCCAAGCCAGAGTATATTCAAATTTTTGCCATGTGTTCCTGTCAATCCCATTTTTTCCCCCATTTGTCAAACACCATCAAATTTGCCCTACTGGCCCTTACAGTACAGTTTGTTATTATATTTTGATCCCAATTCTTTCCGATGGTTTTGTTTCCCATAATTATTGTTATTATTATGATTATTATTTACTCACTTAATTGTTTAGATAAAAAAAAGATAAGTTCTCGACCTATAGAAAGAAAAACTAGTTCGATACAAGAATTAAAAAAAAAAAATGAAGTGTCATTAAAAAGCTTTTTAAATTTTTTCTTATTGGAAATATTTCTAATTAATAGCGCAATACGTCCTTATAACGCATATTAAGATGGATTGTAGCAGTTGCGTTTATGTGTATTTCCTAAAAGCTTTTCCATTCTCGAACAAGCGATTACCTGACAACGACAACACCCGTAAGAAGGGAAAAAATCCTGCCATATGTAAAGCTTGTCTAGCTATTCACATCAATTTCAGTGAAGCATTGCAACCGCAAGAGTTTGAGATTAATGGGCCAGATGAGCTAACTAAAAACAATGCGATCATCCAGGCTTAGCCAACCAGGCATCAGCCAGCCAGCCATGCAAGCAAGCAGCCAACCCGCCAAGCATACTGGTATTTAGTAACATAACACTTCAAGTGTATTTTTAAGCCCTTAACATATATAAATTATAAATAAATAAACAAACAAAGGAATAAACAAAATAAATAAACAACCCAGTTGGTGTAGAAAACTCTGACCCTTCCTTCCTTCCTCGATTCTTTCCTTCCTTCCTGCCTTTCTGCCTTTCTGCTTTACTACAAACAAAATTAAACAAAAATTTTGAAAACCAACAACCCACGAATCTAATTTGAAAATAATTAAATACGCATTCTATCTACGCTCTTTTCACACACACACACACACACACACACACATAGAGAGAGAGAGAGATAGAGAGCAAGTAATGTATAACATGTGTAATCCTATATGAAACTTATAATAGATCGATGCGTACACGATGCGTACATTAAGCCGTACACGACATAATAACAACAATACCAGGGGGGGGTGCCATCCAAACCGACAGATAGTAAATTTTAGTTTGTCTCTATAACAAGTTATTATTTTTTATGAATAGATAATAATTTTTACAACAATAGCTTTTAACAATAACGAAAGCAACCACCACCGCCACTATTATGTTATGTTAGCTCAGTCAGTCAGTCAGTCAGTCAGTCAGTCAGTCAATCAGCCAGTCAGTAACTCCACTACCAACATCACAACCACCACCATCAACTCATACTCATCGCCGGTAATGCTACCGGTCGACTAATTGTATTTTAAGCTAAAAACTTTTTTCATGTTTTCAGATCTAACAAATTGTCAGAGCATCAGGTTAGACGAACTAGAAAGGCAATCACAGACGGCTGGCTGCCTTGGTGTGGTGCGAAGATAGATTGCATTCTTCTTCTCAACCAGTTTCAACCTGCAACATATGTGTCCCCTTTTCCCATTTCCACGAAATATTAATGCATCGCATATCCTTGAATAACGAAAGGCACACAACACGCACACATTCACATAGAAAAAAAAATAAAATACATAATCAGAAATTAATTTTTGTGCTAAAGTATCAAACAAAATCATTGGGATTTAGTTTTTGTTGTAGTTGTTGTTCTGTGTTATAGACGGCCGTTCTATTTAAAGAATCATCATCGCGATGTTCCTGCTATTATTGTTACCACTGTTATCGTTACAATCAACCCTATACTGGTAGTAGACATCGTATAATGATACTTTTTAGTAAAACCCTTATACTCTATGCTTGGTGTATAGTGTGCACATGTACGCGAGTCTGTCTATGTGTTTGTGCTGTTTTTATTAGATGACATTCGTATTTGATATGTGACTCCGTTACGTTGTTGTTTTTGTTGCTCTTGTTAATTTTCAATTGGCAAAACAATGCTTTAGCAGGACGGCAACTATTAATGCATTTACAAGGCCTGACAAAAGAACAAAAGATACAAAGCCTATGGCTGCTTAATCGTTAAGAAAATTTTTAATTTACGATAAGAAGAAGAGTAAAATTAATATTTCTGTTTACAGTTATTTATTTATGTATTAATAGCAATCATTACAAATGGAACTCCTTCCTCTTATCTGCTTGCTTTACACCCTTGATGTCTGTTGTCATTGGGCGTTACTTTTCTTTCTTTTAACTTCATTAATCTATCATTATTGTGGCTCTTCCTTTTACGAATCTTCTAGAAATCTATACCTATGACGTCCATGGTTAGAAGAACGAAACGGTGGAGGACAGGCAGGTCAATAATTCCAGCGGTATGTTAGTAAATGCATTACAGCCGTTTTACGGCATTGTTACCGGTCATAAGTCGCAGAGGAAAAGGGGTTTTCATCGCTCTTTTTTCCGCTGCTTGTACCAACAGTCTTATGAATCTTCAGGGTCAAGCTTTTTAGTAAACCAAGATTATCGTGAAGTCACGGCAAACAAAATATGCCTTGTAACTTATGACGTCTCTATGCTGTCATTTAGAACGTGGCTGCAAGCTTGCATGGCAGCATTTCAGTGCAGTTGATTTTTGGAATTTGTTGATTATAAAGCAGTCTAAAAGTAATTCGATAATGTGGTCTCTGATATTCCATTAACACATGAAAGAGGAGGAATGCAGTAAATCAGTAAGGTTTGGATTGCAAATGTGTACCCAAAATGTGCCTCAGGCATGAGATATTATGTGCGGTGTATATATTCCCCTTAGATATCATCCATTCTTCTAGTCGTCGCTTTATCGTCTGCTTATAAAACTCTTTAAATTCTCAAAAATAAGGGAAATGGAAAAAGCTAATTACGCTTCAGTCCATCGATCAGCTTTGGATGAAATTTCGCTTACTATAAAAATAAGCCGTTGATGTTATCTCTTACCTAAAATGAATATATCAAATATTGCGACGTATCTTGTCAAGAGTGGGAGCACCGCTTGAGTAATCGATGTCTCGATTACATTGAATTTAAAATTTTTGCTACGATTTAGATCGTAACACGTAGTTTGGTGAGCAAATGATGTCCATTTAATTGTTAATTAAAAGGTTCAAGATTTCAGTTTTTAAATTTTTACACATGTGGGCCCTCGTGCAACAGACAACAGGTCGACGGATAAAACTAAAGAGGACCAAAGCCGCTCTCTCTTTCCAAATACATACATTGTTTTGTTGAATGTGCTGTTTGTACTTTCAGCATAAGGTACAGAAAGTTATTGCCATATAAAGCCTTATTTTCGTTGAAGATTGTCATGTCGGGGGACATTCAAGTAATAGGTCTATGTGATTGAAACTTTGCGTAAAAAATTTTATATGTAACTGAGTGACTATTCTAGATAAATTTTGGTCATAAAATACGGAAAATGTAAGCCTTATTGCCGTACAAAGGCTTATTTTTTGTGATAAAGTGGAAGGAGGAGAAGGTTTCCACATTCATTTATTGTGTCAGCATACTATTTTCCACGGACTTTGGATGAAACACATTAAATTGTTTTTTTATTTGCAGATCGTTTTATGAAATGTGTGTGCAGAAATGATTCTATTGAGACTCTTTTCAACAGGCTTCGTGTGTGGGCAAACAAATGACGTATAGCAAATTCATGACAAGGTTCTGAACATTGCGATCTACAGGTAAACCAGAACATTCAAATTTATCTAGATACCAAAAAGGTATGCAGACAGACGGACGGGTAGGCCTAAATTAGTTCAGGTAGTGATTCTCAGCTGGAATAATCATTTAACCTTCAAGAAATCAATACTAATTATTATATTAGTTTAGCATATATATATATATATATATATATGTATATGTGTATTGATTATTGATATAAAGTATTGATTAATAGACATATTGATAGTATCGATATATGGTATTGATCGGAGCAAGGTTTAATATGTTTTTTGATTATTTGCCACATTACTGTAGCGCTCGCGTGTTCAGAAAGCGATAAAGGTAAAGGTGTTTCACGATTGTTAGATAGTCTTGTAAGAAGTGTTTTTCACTTTGGTTGATTTAAGCGTGAAAATATTTCAAAATTTACATTTGTATTGATATATCAAGCATAAAACACAAACATTATTTATCACACATTTGTAGACATTTTGCTATTGACAAATATTCAAGAGATATTAAGGACAACGAGAACATAAGTGAATTTTACGTGCGATATTTTCGCAATATATTCGGCGGCAAAGCACTTGTCTGACTATGTAAACATGTAAAGGCATCTCTTTACATATATAAAGAGTTGCACTTATCGTTGCGTTAGGTGAGCACATATGCACACAAACATACAGAGATACGCACGCCTAGCAAGCCAAAATATACGTAGCAATGTGTATATGGAACGTATGGATATTTGCAAACATAATGTCCGCGCATTTATCAATTGTATGCGTTTATCTTTAGCGAGTGTTAATTAAGCGATAAAATTAATTCGTACGTCAACACTTTGAATTACATGCTGAAATGCACCAGAAGGATGAAACGCGCCAATATGGAGTATAAATAGCGCGAGCAATAACAGCAGTTGCCTGCCACCACTGCCGCCACAAATCGAACGACCAGCAACACCGTAAATATTGGCAAACGATAAAAACTTTAAAACAAAAATGGCTGAAGTTAATTTTTATTATATTTTGTTGCTGTTTTTGTGTGTTTCGTGTATTATTACTGGCGTTTTTTTTTGGCTTTGTTTTGTTTTATTTTGCCCTTTTTTGCGTTTTCGTAGTACGCGCACATGGCTTGAACAAACAACATATATACGCGAACAATTTGCATACTTATGTTATGTGTAGTCAGACAAATGAGGAGTTACTTTAGCAACCACATCATGGCGCGTCATGCGAATGTGTGTTCGCGTTTGTGCATGTGTATGCCTATATATAAATACAAATGGATACGACTGAAGATAATGACGATGATGTTGCCATACGACGCCCCAAATTATATAAAACCAGATATTGCGCATACATGCATAGAGATACACGCATGCATATAGGCACAAGCATATACGTATACACCATAGGCATTTCGCAATCATCTGTATCATGTATGCATGTGTTCGCGTTGGCATATTAAATGATAACCATGATGGGAAAGCAGTAAATTTATGGCCATTAATGCACAACATGTGCAAATGTAAATATGCGTATCTATGTATCTATGTATGAGTACACTGACGAGTGTTGTGCCGAAGCAGAAAAAACAAAACATGGTCACGTTCAGCCGAATTTTGAATGCTCCGTACCTTAATGACATACTTTAATGGGGACCATTGTAGGCGAACAGCGCCAAAGAGATCTTTATATATTACGAAGTGGGAGCGGATTATGGCAAAATGAGACTGACATTTTGTCTCTAAATTTGATTAGTAATAGAGGTAATGCAAAAAGAAACCTCTTTTCTTTTCTTTCTTATACCAAAAGCGACCCGATACTATTTATACACCCAATTCTCTTTTTACACGATTTTTTTTAGACGAATTTGATTTAACACGAGTTCAAAAGAAAAAAAATTTCTTTTCTTACACGAATTATTTTGTTTTAACACGATTTTATATATATGAAAAGCAGATACAAGTCCCTTTTTCCAAAGTAGAAGTTATTTTTTATAAAATATTTAATGAATTAAAATGTGTAAGCACGAAATAAATTAAGTGAACTCTAACAAGAACTTTTTAATATTGTTTACACTTAATTCTCTTTTTACACGAATTTTTTTACACGTATTTTTTGGCGACGTATCTATCGTGTAAAAAGAGATTTAGGTGTAGTATGTTACACAAACCAGATAACAAACATAAAATATCTGTATTTTGTAAGTGATAGATATGGAAAAAAAAAAAACTTTACCATGAATAGCATAAAAAAAGCGTCAAAATAAATCTCGGCATAAAAATAATTTTTAAATGTTTTCAAAATTAACACAATTGCTTTTCGATTTTTATGCATGATTTTTAATAGTTTATTATCGCAAAATATGGTCAATAAGAAAAAAAAAGAAATCAATGCAGATAAAAAAGTTATTCACAGAACCTATTTCTGTTTTTTGTGCTAATAAAAAAAAAAGCATTTTTCTTGGTACTGGATATACGGAATATTTGTAGAGCATTAGCATTTAATTTAATGATTTTATTAATTTTTTAAAATCATAGTCACCACAAGCATAGCAACCCGTTCTCTCTTCTGTCCCTTGAACTTACAATTACGACAGTCTTTCTGCAAAACAATTCCAAAAGCATTTTCAACCCATTTTCCTTTTGCTAAGTCTTGATGATCAAAGACGAATTGAACTACCAAGTGAAACGATCCTCTTACAACTAACACAGCATCGCGGGAATACGACAGAAGAAATTTATCTCAAGTGCGTGTAGAGTTTTCCTTGATCCCAGCTATAGTGAGTGCTCAGTCGCCAACAGCATAATACTTATCGATTGGCCCGCTAGGCTGTGGCCCCCACCTCCTCATATCTTTTTCTTTTTTCACTAATTTCTGACTGTCACCGTGTTACCCAAATAAGGGGCAATTACCTGAACCCTTGGACATATTTAAAAAAAAAAAAAAGGCAATCGGAAATCATGTTTTTTCTATTGTTGTCCAACTAAAACTAAGAACCCGGACAAATTGATAGATCGACTCACTCGTAATTAGTAATGAAAGATTACGATTGCAGATTTAAGTGGGAAGGATAACCTCAGGTCTTCCCTTTTCAGCTGCGGTCTCACTAAGGTAATCATTAGCGAAGTCGATCCACCCAAGCGTACATAATTCAATGAAATCTTAAAAGCTGTCCCTAAGCTGTTCAAATAGTGTTCAAATATTTCTTTACAAAAGTCTTTGGATCAATGTGGTAGAGAACCGAAAATTTCCCGTGTAATTACTGAAAAACGAACAAATGGGTCGAAGTTATTGTAAATAGTTTTTAAATGATTTGGTGGCCCTCCCATCAACACGTTAAAATTTTATAATAATTGTGTTATACGTCAATTGTTCTGCTGACATCGTACATTAACTATACGGTCTCGACTGGCATTTCGCAGGTCTGCTCAACTCTTGAGGAAAATCTATGATCGATAAACTGGCTTATTATGAAAATTGTCGGCTTACTCCTGCCATGCTCTCTCCGCTGCTTACACTTTCACGGCTTACTGGCCCGGAAATATTCTGAAGTTCATCGATTGGATTATTTTCAGATATCAAAATACTCACTTATCGGACAAGAAGATATCTAAATAAGCACTCATTGCTTTTCCTAAAACGCAGCGTTACTAGCGCTTGAGTAATACTTGTCAAGAGTCGTATTTATGGCTTTCGGTTATTTCGTCAAAAACCTTCGAAAACATGCATGGAAGCAAAATAATAACGTCACACTTATACCATTACGACCGGAAGTAATTGTTTCCGAGAAAATTGGTAGAGCCGGAAGCGAATTTTGATATTACATTTCAATAATTTGCATATGTGGTGGTGCTCGATTGCCGGATTGAGAAGAAAAAGACTCTGAGAATTCTATATGTCGGAAGAAAAAAAGAACTTAAGAACCTATAGGTTTTGATCTAACGTCAGCAGCCGAGTTGATTTAGCAGCGATTGTCTGCACACCTACCGCTTCTTCTATCGGTTAAAAGCACCTCTGCGACGGTAGGAACAACAAGAGCTTTCAGCTTAGATAGATTAAGCTCAAAAATTGTTTATGTCAGTTCCATTTAAAATAATTCTGAAAATTGTCAGTCTATGTCTACAAACCATGAATGAAACAACCCGCATATACTGTTCGAGCCTTCTGTATTGCCGGCATTTAAAGTTTTACAAATCGCTTGAAAAGCTACTGTCTCTCTTGATTTTAGAAAAATTATGAAAATTGCAAACTGAGCTTTTAAACCGATGACGCAATGCAATGTTATTAAAGGTGATCTTAGTGTAAATTAAATAGTTTTTTTTTTTTTTTGCAGCCTCATCCGGTTATATACAACGATTAATTGTTTAAGTTCACCGGATTCCCCTTGTTTGCGTTAAAGTTAAAAATTTGTAAATTTTCTCTTAAGGCTGCAGATCTAACAAATTACATTAAACCTCACCTTAGAGTAGGTTGTAGCATTACCGAATTATCGCCCTTTACCCCTTTTTCAATAATTTATGCTTAGTCGGCACTTTCACATATTTACACATAATAGCTTTAACCTAGTTAAGATCAGTTCTACACATAATGCAAGATAAGCTATAACCTAGTTAAAATAACCTAATTTAGCCATACATGTAACTTTAGTAATAGCCTAGTTTAATTTTACTACTTTTCTTAAGTTAGCATAATAATATATTATACAAGTTACTGACCACACTTCTGGTGGGTCAGAAGTAAAAAACAAATATAAAATTAATGAGTATAGTAAAGAGAGTTAAAATAAATAACAATACAAAAAAACCGTGACAGGCGTCAGTGGAAATTTTTTTTTTTTTACTGGCGTCCAAAATTTTTTCGGTTCAGAAAACAAATATAAAATAACCAAAAGGTGCTCCGTGACACGTTAAGGTGCGGCGAGTCCTGAGTGCCTGAATCCTGAGTTAAATATAAGTGCCTCACACCTCCATGTAGGCAAATGAAAAAGAAACACTTTATCCAAAAAAATATTTTTAATAACTAATTTACATATGTGTGGGTGCCTTGTAAAAGAAAAGGAAATTTAAAAAAAAAAACAACTAATGGTATCAAATTTGGACAATCTCGGACAAAAAGAATCAACTATTGGCATTTAACATTTCATACTCTCTCTACGCTGCGCCATGAAGTCGCACACATAACCATTTAATTAAAGACAGAAGTAAAACAAATATAAAATTAATAAGTATAAAAAAGCGAGTTAAAATAAATAACAACACAAAAGAGCCTTTAATTGTGTTTTCACTACAAGGTTATGTTGGTTTTTTTAATCCTAACAATTTAAGTGCAAAAATCACTTGGGTTGCTCCCTTGATCTGTCTGATTTAGAAAAATTCTGAAAATAAAAAGTGTTGTCCCCAAAGATTAGCGTGACAGCGTTTCTTTTGTATTATTAAACTCGCGTTTAGAGTAAGTAATGCTGGTTATATTTTCTCTGTAGTATCCCACACGATAAATAATGAATTTATATGCATTTCAGCCCTTAAACGTAAAATCAATTGATATAGTAGTCATGTTCTCTAATAAGAGTCAGTCGATATTGTCAGTTCTTAATTTAAAAGGTGTTCGTTGGTTTGTTAAATAAAACACAACTTTAAACACTAAAATATACAAAAAGTCCAAAATCCAAAATCACTTGCTTAGTTCCGCCAGTTTAATGGAGCTTCAAAAAATTCTGGATATTGTAAATTGTGATCCTACAGATGTAACGATGTTTCCCTCACATTCTTAAACTTTACCTTCCACACATTCTTCAGTTACGCTACGCTGTTTTTTTCTTAGTACCTTCAGTTGTTTATGTCTATAGATTAGTCCGGGTTTAGAGAAACTCTGCAAATTGTAAGTTGTATCGCAACAACAACAGCCTCTCCTATGTATTATTAAACTTGAAAAGCCTAGAGTAAGTTATAATGTTTTTTTCCTACTTAGGAAATTGTAAAACTATTGCATTGATGTTAGTGAGACGACCTTTCCATTTTATACTATCCTTTTTATGCTGATATGATTGTTGTTACAATGACATCTCCCCGTCGTCTATGTTCGAATTGTAGCTAACATATGACGACCTATTTGTATGAGCTAAACGTTACGTTACAGCGTATGTTTACGTTGTACTACATTCAATGTGCTTTATGCCCAAACAGAAAGCAAAAGCAAGTGATACCATAAGATACACTTTGTAACGAACAAAATTTCTTTGTGTCTTCTCTTTTTCTATTTATTTAACATTATGTAAAGCTCACAACTCAGCCTAATAGAGAAATATGTCATTCTTCATTAATGTTTGATTTGGATTCCAATGATTGTTAATTATTCGTTTCTGCTTTTTTTAGAGAGAAATGTGTCAACTAAACTAAAAGCTGTCGAAGAAATTGATTTTGAGAAGAAAAGTCACAAAATTTCAAAAACATTTTTACTTAAATTTATGTATAGTTTTGAGCGTAAAGTTTAATTTCACTCTCTTAAACGTTGCTGCCTGCCACATTTTGTTTGTGTGATGAGAACAATACAAATCCATTAAAGTGCTACGTATGCGGTCCTTTTTCCTTTTTTGTTTTCTTACTCACTGCCAACTAGTGAGGATATGCTAGATATGTGCCTTCGGTTTGCAAGCATTACAAGTAGGCTTCAGAGAAACCGAACAGAGTGTAAGCATTCATGATCAGCTTAATATTCTGACTCGATTTAACAATGTCCACTTATTCATTCCTTTCGCCGTCTATTGGCCAGCTGGCCTCCGCAATACCCGCGATTACAAATATTGGGAAAGAAATTTAAAACTTGGCATGTGGCAATCGACTAGCTGACACGCCCACATTTAGATAAAGTTTGAGATATGTATTTTTAGCTAATTAGTCACAAAAGGATCTTAAAAACAAAGGTAAACCGCCCATGGTAAGCAAAAAATTGTGCACATGAGATCTATAAGAAAAGTATTGAGTTAAAATAATAGCTTAGAGAGAAGACCGATAAGCTTTTCTTTGCTAGCTTTTTTTTAGAACATAAAAAAGCATACGACATAATTTTATAATATCTGGCTGGATGTTCACCATCGTCGCTAGCATATAATTGAGACAACAACAAAAATGTTACTATCAAGTGCACATTCGGTGAATACACTTTTAGTTAAGGTAGGTTACGCTTTCCCTACACTTAGTTAAAACACTTCTCTTCTTATTATGTGAATTTCTTGTTAAATCTTTCTTTCCTAGAATTCAACTCAACTATTAGAGCATGAAATTTGAATATTTTTCAACAGAAAATGCGTTTAAATTTAAAACAAAGAAAAAATTAATCCGTAGAAAGAAGACATGAACTTACATCATAACGATATTTGCGTATGTCTAAAAAGCACACGTTCATTAAGCAGCACTTTGAAAACTAGATCTAAACTACGTTATCTATGGGTGTAGTGCAGAACTACATGCAAAATAAAAGCGTCTTACTTCTAAGTTGGGATAATAGAACCTACAGTGTATGAACATCGAATTCAAAGTAGATTTAAAAATGTTCGTCTGTGCGATGAATGCAATTTTTTCCATTTAATCTTTCTGCGGATGTCTGTTATATCCATGACTACAGTAAGGGTGAAGAAGGGTTCCAATATTGGTTTCAATTCCTTCATTCGTACCTTAGTCGCGTCTAAATGGAATAGTGAAGACCGAAAAAATGGACATCCCAACTAGAAAAAGCGGAAAGAAACGAGGCTGAAAATTTTCATGATACTCTCTTATTAACTTGGGTCACAATTTTGGACTGCGTTTACGAATGAAGGAACTACGTCAATGTTCACATCAAGATTATCACGAAGTATAAGAGTGTAGCAGTTTGAATTTTATATACATTTAGCATAAGTAGACGATTCAAGTTTAATGTTGGTGCGGTCGGTGCGCTAAATTTTATCAACTTTTCCACTTACGGCAATGTTTTGTTATTCATCATCTCAAGAAATATTTTATCTGAATGGTGGTGACGTAAGTAATTATCATATATGCTCGGTTAGATGGCTTTGATAAGCAATTGTATATTTTCTACTTCTTCATCTTACCTGTTGTTTATTACTTTCCTCTGCCTATAAGCTACAAATAACAGTTTATTGTAAGCACGGTTCAAAATTAACAAGGTCAGGCCCACTTTCAAGTTAGACCTGCGTCTACAACCAAATTTCAGATCTCTATGTACATTTTTGCAACCACAAGTATTCCAGTAATAGACATGCAGATGTGCGCAAGGACAGACAACCGGACATAAATAAATTCTCTGACAATTTGTTTACAACTAAAAGTACATAAGTTATATGCGCTGATGTCCCTGACTCTTTTCTTTAAAGAAGAAAATTCTCTACATTCTCGTCCTCGCTGAAGTTAGAAAACATCTTTGTACAAACTGTAATTATATCAAAATCGATTCCTTTTAAAATTTAAACTTTTTACATATATATTTTGCAAAATCAAAGTGCATCTCTTCCCCGAAAATATGCCATAATTTCCCACATTGTTCGCATTGGTATGAGTGCGCCCTCGCTTTCGAAACCCAATTAAGGAGCGCGAAAAGAACAATCATTTGATCGGATTACGTAGATCAACGTAATAAGCTTTTAAGATATTCTTACACACAATCTAAAAATATATCGTAGAGTAAGGGGATGAATTCGCACAACAAAATTTGACTTACTTCAACTTTGGTTTGTTACTTAACTTTTTTGTCTTTTTTATTACTGCTTAATAAATATACGCCACAATTAAGAAAATTTCTATCCATAACGAGTAAGAAGATTTTTCACTACACAATAATAACATAACATGCAGAGCAGCTCTCACACGGCTTTTTACGACTTGATATTATTTTCTTTGTTTAATCAAACTTTGACTTTGCGATACGACAAAACACTATTTCTAAACATTGTGTAACAGCACAGGTTATCCCGATGAAGAGTACGTAACAAAATCTGCATAGTGATAACTATCAACTGCCTTCTTTCTGTCAAGTCCCAGCTTGTAACCACCTACTTATTCGGCTTAAGCCGGCGAGCTGCTAAGCATCATAAACTCGCAATGTCGTTCATTTAGGAAAATACTTACAGAGGAACACATTGGACACGAAATTTCAATGGGAGGGATGAAACATAAACTTGTGTGGTACACTTGCTGTAATCCGGTGCTCTCTGATGCCGTCGTCGGTGTTATAATGCCTATATACCGTAACATATTGTACCATGAAATTCTATGCTATATCGTACTCCTACTTCGTACGTCACGTTGTACGAAACTAACTTAAATTAAAGTATATAGTTCTGGAAGCCCATGTGTATACTGTAACGTATTCGACAATCTAGTCTGCGACATACTGTAACATACTGCATTGCACTGCATTATGGACTATGGTGACAATAAATAAATACACGCCGCTATTCAATCAATGTAAGTTTAGGGAGACATTCCTACTTAGATCGATAATGATGTTCTACTTGAATTAAGTTCTCGATATTCGCTACTTACGCACATAATATATTTATAGGTAAAAACGAAAAAAAGAAACACTAAAGTTCTTGAACAAAGGTTCCCTCGATGTTGGTGTCAAGTTTCAAATAGATATTTTTCTAGGCCTTGTAACGATACAAATGAAAATATTTTGCAATGTCTATTACTATTGTGGCCGGACAGACAATCCTACAAAAAGATACATCAAGAAGCAAATAGATAGATAGATAACAGTTCTGGGGCGTATCTATGCCTTAGAAACGCAATAACAATTCCATGTATGTCACTGGCTGGTGGTGGATTTATTATAAAACTTCAAAATGCTTTAACAGTTAGGAAGAAATTTTCATTGAAAAAGTGTTTCAATTTTATAGGCACTCAGCAAAAGACCGTTTGTTGTGCTGCGTAATGCAACAACCCTCTCTTATGTATGGCATCTCCAAGTCTTTTCTGCTCTTAATCCTTTTTACAAATACAGTTATATATGCTCGATAAACATAAACCTGCTACTAATCGGTAACAAAAATCATAATTACACATGATCAGATAACCGAAGCCGGCAAACGTTTAAAAAAAAAATTATGACAAAGTAGTTAAATCTACGTTTGAAGCCTACGTTTACTCTGATGCCATCATAGTGCCCGGTGATGTGATGATGATGATGATGATGTTGAGAATGAACGGAAGCAATTGTAGTAATTTGAAGACACACGATACCACATACACACCACGTGCGTTATTGTCATGAATGACTACAATGCGATCATATTTCAAATTTACCGCCGTCACCCAAAAAAAAAAAAAAAGAAACTCGAATTATATAAAAGCGCCCTCCGCACCTCACACTGAACTTTTTTTATACATTTTCGCATAGATTCAAACTTTAGCAGTTCCACCACTAATAATCAGAGGTGAGGGCCAATCATAACACACATACACAAGTACGTGTGTTTTTGTACATAGAACCACAACCGTTCTTTGAGCTTCCACTTTAATGTATCCATTGCATTTGTATGTATGTATGTAGGCTTTTTTTGTGGGGAGAAAAAAAAATGTTTTACTTTATGTTAAAATTGTTTTTGTTTTTATTATAAAATTTTTTGGTCAAATTTTTGACAGTGCAGCCAACGGACTGTTTTTGTTGTTTTGTTTACTCCTTTTTCTTACTACGTATCGGACGAAGAAAGCATATTAAATTTGTTACTCCATTTGCTGCATCCGTACAATGCGCATTAGAGATAATCCAAAATCTGTGCATGATATCACAAATGAATGTGTAACTGAGCCATGTCTGTCCGTCTCTTGAAATCTTCAAAACCACAGCACTTTGTATTGAACATCAAGCTCAGCCTAAAATTGTTTCTTTTTTTTCTCTGCTGACGTTAAGGAACAAAAAATATCGGTCGGTAAAATTGGTCCCTATCTTCAGGCGTAGCAGACAAGATGATGTAGGCAGGTCCCTTAGTATCCTTTGCTCTGCAACTATTGCATTATGTTTTTAAAGCATGCATGAGTTTTGTCAAGGGCGCGTGTGTCTGCTATGCTTCGGCTATAATGTACGTTGCCGCAATGGCCGCAACTTAGTTCAGTACTTACGGTACAGTTATGTAAGAAATTATTTACGCCTACACAGCACACTACGCTTACAGCATGTTAAAATGGATTTTCTTTAATTTCGAAAAATTTTTTTATATTAAAACAAAAAACCTTGAAGAGGGTATTTAAGTAGGGCAGACTAGTAGTCGGTTTAATCTGACTAAGCATTTTTTTGTATTTTGTTTTCATGCCTCCAAAATGTTAGTTAGTTGCTGCCAATATCATAATCGTTGCATGGTTTCATTTTTGTTTTTGTTTTGTGATGAGTTCCGATTGTCCGCATTATTCGGTTTGGCCAGCGTATCACAAACAAATCAATACAGGCTCGTTTAAACATTCACGCAAAAAAGGCAAAAAAAAAAAAAAAATAGCAGAGAAGCAACATTAGTCTACTGTGCTTGCGGCTAAATTGCGCTAAAATATGATACGCACATAACCATAAACACAATGACAATAACGAACGAAATGACGATGGTGTCGATGATAATGACAATAATGATGACGATGACGATGTTGATAAATGTGATTAAGCGTTAAAAACACGCAATTGAAAGTATTTTAACAAAAACGATAACGGAACACAAAACATTACAAACAAACACTTACTCTAGAAAAAATATTAAACTAAAATTTTAACATAACCAGCCACGTAGGCAATTGCGGTAGAAAATAAAATGCAAGCTTCAAGACTTTAGTATGATGCATGAAATCCTTTCGAAATATCCGAGCCTTTCATTCATTTGATTCGTTGATAGAAGTCAGTTTGGTATCTGTTACTGGTGGCAAAGTATTGAGCGACCATTTTTGCATTCGCAAAAAGCTCTTTCCGGTTACTTTTTCACGACACTAATGAATGCGCATTCGTATAACTGTCTTGCCACGTAAGCAAAGCAGTGATGGCCGTGCCGACAAGCAAAGCACAACAAAGAAGGGGGTTGCCTCTACAATGGCTCACTTTTGCCATAGACATGAACGAAGTGTCCTCCGTTAACGTATACTTCACTTTTACTGCAATACTTCAAGAAACACATGCTTACAATAAGTCTTTTCAGCTTTCCCATAACACTAGTCAATATTATTAAAATAAAGCAAAGGTCCGTCTATCATAGGAAAAATATTTTATCACCGACTTTGTTTTTATTTCGCCAGGCAAAATAGAAAGTAATTTAGAGCAAACTTCTTGCGGAAGTCTATTCCCGAGAATGCGAAATTCATGTTTATGAGCAAACACCTGGCGGGCCAATACTCCAAGTGATTTGAAATTTGGGCTAACGAGTAAACTTCTCTAGGCACTATGAAACTAAAGTTCACCAAGAAGATGTGAAAATAAGGTTAACGAACAAACTTCTTGCGGAAGCATGCTCGTGAAAATATGAAATTAAAGTTTACGACAAAACGAATAGTCAAAACCCAATATCACGAGCAAGAGTCTCGCGGAACAATACTTCAGAGAATCTGAAATTCATATTCACTTCCATGAGTAGACTTCCCGCGCAAGAATACTACAGAGAATGCGAAATTTAGGTTTACATGTGTGATGGAAGAAAGAAAGAGAGAGAGAGAGAGAGAGAATCTGAAATCGTGGAAAAATGTTTTAGGTAAGCTGAAATTCAAGGTCACAGCAGGAAAATTTGAATATAAAGAGAAAACAATTGAAAATTGAAAAATCTTATTAGCTTATTACCAAGAGCGAGATTTGTTTTGGACGCTCTGCGGCCCTAACGAAGAATAGTTGGAGATGGAGGAAAAAAAAAGATAGATAACGCTATGCAGTCTATGCAGTAAATGTTTCAAATTAATCTTAACAAATAGTTTTGAAGCCCAGCAGATCACGGAATAGTACCAGTTCTGCTTCGATCTTTTAAATTTTCTTTTTTTTTTATATCACCCTCTCAAGTATATTTGTACTTGCAAGGCTGCGACACTTAAAGGTACACATCAGATATAAAGGATTCTTGGCTGAGTAGATTTACTGTTGTCTCTCAATCGATCTGGACGTTCGTTCATTTATATATGCATCAGAATTTATAGTTTGTTTTATAATTTGTTTTCTTCGTTGTTTGTCCGTGTTTCCATGTATTTACCCACTTGTTTATTTACACACACCAGAGCTTATAAAACGGTATTAAAAAGTGACTTAATTTTGTTCGCTTGTACCTTTAGACCTATCTGCCAGTTCGTTCGTTTATATGCGTTGCACCTTAAAAGGTATTCTTTTTTCATGTAGCCTTACGTGTGCCCTTCCAGCCTGTTCGATCGTATGTATGTCTGGGAGCTTATAAACCGATCTTATAAAGTTACGCAATGTTATGAGATGACGACTAAGGTTTGTTCTATTCATTCGCTCGTCCATTTATTTATAATCGGTTGAAATTAAAAAGTTATGCGTCTTCGTCGCTGCTCTTCCGCTTACACGCTCTTTCATATACTAATGCATGTCACATCTTTTAAAGTCACTCCCTAAAGTGGCGTGAGATACTGAAATGACGACTCAATTTCGTTCATGTCTTCGCAACTTTCATCCACCCGTTCGTTCGTTTATAGGTATCTGAATCCGTATATTTTTTAGTGTTTAACACGTAAAGGATGATAAAAATTGTATCGCGGTAAATAAACTCACAACTTGTATAAGATGTAAGATGTATTCCTGGCAAGCGCTTCTATGTGCTTTGGTTGCAATCATAGTTGGCGCTAAATGGGTGTGGTGGACTGTAATCAGTTTATATATTGTCCAGAATTAATCATTTGCAAAATGCTTCTAAGCGATATCACCGGCGTTTTTATTCCACAAAACTGAGACCCAATAGGAGTTCTACGAAATTGTCGCATGATTCTTAGGAAGCTAAATTTATCTTATATAAGACTTGAAAGATGAGCTTAAGTTTCTTTACATATATTTTCATTCATATCTTGGGCATGAGACTTGGCGCTGTTCGTTTTATTCCACACGATTTAGTCCAAAATTAGCTTTTGCGAAGGAAGAAAACATTCTGTCCATTGGTTGAGGGCTTCGCTTGATTTTTCCCTATTTTGGAAATTAAAGTCATTAAAGTCTTTCCAAGCCCGTTGAAGGTATCAGTAAAATCGGAGGCCATGGCTATGTAAAAATCCTAGAAGGGCTAAGGCGGGACCTGAAGATCACTATACCAGCAGTCCATGAACAATGTTTGGAGGACAGGCGTGACTGTATTGGAAGTGATGGATTGTCGAGATTGCAAAGTAACATCTTTTCGATATTGTATAGAAAGCAAGTATATATTACACATCATCAGGCTTAAGCGTAAAATACTTTTCGAGATAATTTTAACACATAACCAAGGAATCATTCAAAAGCAAATGCGATTACTTTTGATTCATTGATTTCTTCGCAGTAAACAAACGGAAATAATGCTTCCGTAATATTAAACTAACACACCATTTAATGCCCACAAAACAAACGCTGTATCCACATAGTGTTTTTTTTATTAAACAATTAGCGATAAACGATTATTTTTTTATTGTTTTTAAAATTTTTTATTTATTTTTTAACCTAATAAAAACATAAGCAGAGGTAAAGAATATATTTTGCGACCATTTAAAACACTTTTAGTTAAGTGGGAAAATGGAATGTTAAGCAATCTTTAGCAATAAAATACAAGCAGTTAAATGAAAGGCTTTCAACTCAATAGGAAAAAGTCTATAAAAATTTGTCACCCTAGAAATTAATTGCCCTTGAAAATGAAAATAATCGTAAAAAAATGTGTATGTGTAGGAAATAGTATGAAAAAGTCCGTGAACAGTAACAAGCAACGGCGAATTGTGTATGGAATGAAAGGAAATTGTTAGAGCGCGCGTTTACATATGTTTACTTGTGCGTGTGTTCTTGCTTGTTACCATATATAACAAACTAGCAGCATAAGCTACCAGAAAAAATACTAAACGAGTAAAAAAAACCAACAACAAATGCCAACGAGCGGTTAGTCATTTGTTTAATACCCCAATGAGAAGCATGCACACACATACACTTAAACACAAACCGATTGATTACTATACAAGCAAGCTTACGTACGTTATATATGTTACGTATGAATGGATGTTTCATTTACTCCTCTCACTAGCATTTAGTGGACTATTGAATGAAGACATATGGCCAGTTTAACAAACAATTTTTCTACTAATGCTGTGTTTGCACTTTCGTATGGATTCACTCCGCACACAATAAAATCTAACAAAAAAAAAAAAGGCATAACGTGATATTAATCCTTTCGAATGGGGGCGCTACCTTGAAAGAAGAAAACAAGAAAGAAAATGGAAAAAGAAGAGGAAAACAAAGCACATACGCACCTATCTACACAAATAGCATGCATGTAAAGATAGTCACATTGTTAAATTTACCCTTTTTTTTGTTTTTTTTTTTACAAAAAAAATAATTTTCTCATTCTCCGTCTCAGCTACTTTAACTTTACTCGAATAGTATGACAACTCAATTTATGGTCTATACCTTCCAATTGCGATGTTTGATGCGTGCATCGAGCACGGACGCACTTAATTAACTGTGACAATCAATTTTGAATGCAACTTATGTCTCAATTGCTTGTGAAATATTGCTTACGACAGTTAAATGGAATACAGCGAATGCTACAAATCGATATATTCGATAGGCTAAAAAATATTAAGCCCAAGTACCGACTTTCAATGTTAGCATTTTGTTTTGTTTTTTTTTTTTTTCAATTTTATAAAGAAATTAATTAAGTACCTAAGCTTTGGCTCATAAAAGTTCAATGGGTCCTTAGATTACTTTCCTCATATTACCCTATGTTAAGCTTGCGCATAGATGCCTTACTCAAATCGGGTCTTTATGTAAGTTGTATGAAATTAATTTTGCCCTATATTGAGTGTATGCATACACTCAATGCGAGTCTTTTTGTAAGTTTTATGAATAAATTAATAAAATTTATAAAGGGCTCAACATTTTTCAGATTATTTTCTTAATATTATCTCATAGGTTTTAATTGAAGATAAAATCTCCAAACGCGCAATACTTTTTAAATTACTTTTCCATTAATTTTACCAATTTTTTTTTTTGAGCAGCCCCCTTTATTTGTGGACGGCGTGGTGGTCAGAAAGGATTATAGGCAGATAAGGACGAAAGGGAAAAACACTTGCGTACGTCCGATTATTAACTGTCTGCTAGTGGGAGGATGTTTAAGAACATAGTGAAGTGCGAAACGCCTTGAAATAGTTTCAGTTTCTGTAAATTTAACAAGTTTTTCAGCTTTCGACCTACGGGAATGATCATAGATAATGGAGGAGGGAAGAAGAGTTGCAAACGGTACCAGGTATCATATTATGTCTGATACCCACTCTTCTCAAAATATGGACGTCAGACGATTAAATCGGTGATTAATCACCACAAGTTTTGAGTGGAAGAGCCATAAAGCAAATATCTTAATAACGAAAATGTTTGCAAGGAAATTTCGCAAACGCCTTCAATGTAGAACTTGGTATTTGTTTCTTATTGACAGCAATCTTCTCTCTGATTTTACGATATGCTTTCTCTTTTTCGGGAATGAATGAGTAAAAACGGGAGGCCCCTGCCTGCCATTAAACATCCTATTTCGCCTATTCATGTAACGACTTTTCAAAACGAGGCGTTGTATGGCAGGTGATAAAATAAGCGGTCCGATCCGATCCATTTTCAATACCGTTCTTCTTTGGGCCAAAATACGTCAGTGTACCGATTTGCATCAAAATATCTTAAAAGTTATGCCCTGAAGGTTGAACTTGGGAAAAAAAGGGTATCAGACGGACATACAAGTTTAAATCGATTTAGAAAGTGGCTCTGAATCGATCATTACAATAAAAGATGCCTCAATCTCATGTCCTTCTGGCTGTTGCAGACATCCGCACAAACTTAATATACTCTTGTGGCATAGATATGAAAACAGAAATGCGAATAAATCTGTCTTCAGCACAAGTAAACGTTTTTTTTTATTTGAGATCCGACAAAAGTCTCTTGTCTTTGACTTAGTAAAAGAGATACCATATAAGAAGAGTCGAAAAACAAACATAAAGATTTGTTGGAATTTTTTATACATAGACACAATTTATTTATTTTTTTGTTTTGTCACTTACTTGCTTTGTAACAGAATCAATGAGCCTAACGAATATGTCCTGTTCTTGTCTAGCACCTGTAAAGTGAGTTTGAAAAACTCGTTGAGAATCAAAGATGAAAAGATATATGTTTTCTTTTCCTTCCCCCAATACTTTAATCCCATTACTTACCGTTAGCATAAAGTAACTGTAATCTGTATTGTATGCCATTATTAGTTTTCGTTGTATCGGTTTCCGATTCTTTCTCAATAAAACCAATAAATGCAGTTCTCTCGATTTCAATAGGCTGACCGGCACGATCGTATAACGCAATCACGAAATGAAAAAAATTTGATTTCCTTAAATTACTGGGCGGCTGTTTCTCAAAATGCGCTCGACCGATACCCAAACTGAAAAGAAATACATAAATTTATTAGATAAGACAATAATACAAAAAATAAAAGAGCCACTACGATAACAAATCCGGGGCAGTGCTTGATGTTACTCTTTGAGCCAATATCAGAGAATGAATTGTTTTCGCTCGTTACAATTTTTATGTGAGCCTTTTAGTTGACTTTGGAACATTTTTTTTTGCAAGCAACGCACCTATAACACGGTATTGTGAGGCAAGGCTTCACTTCAACACGGAAAGAAAGTTGTGGCAATCCTCTTATAACACGGAATTTCTATATCACGATAACGTTATGTTGGTTCAACGTTATTTAGAAAATTACATTATGCACTATGGACACAGAATATGTAGGAATACTCGGAACTTTACCATCTTTAGGATAATACTATGTATATATGTGTAAATATTCGCTTTTCCTATTAAACTTGAGTTTATTGCAAGTGTTCACTTCGTGAATAGCAACCGTTTTTATACCATATAAAACCTGTAGTGTAAGTTTGTCGGCAACACCCAGATCGACTCCATCTTCTTTACCGGTCTAAGCTTACCTGGCCATTTCTCTGCCTATCCGTCTATTCGTCTGTCGGCCTTGTTGTTTTGAGTTCAGCCTACAGGCCGCAATTTATGACATGTGTTGATGAAACTTGGTATAATGAAATATTTTGGCTCAAAGACAAATCTTGCTGAAAATTGTTCGAATCGAACAACATTTTTGACTACTTCCCATCTAGCGCCTGAATTTGAAAAATCTTTATATGAATAACAATAAGGTTGTGTAGGGTGTTCAATAGCGGGCTGTAGCCTACTATATCATTTTTATTTGTTTCTTTAATTAAAGATTTCTATATATACATATAGAAAAATACTCATAGAAAAAAGTCTGATGAATATTGTGAAATGAAAAATGTTACGCTAAAAAAATTGTAGGAAGAATTAGGCTTAGTCAAGAACTTGGAATTATTTTTCTTAAGCGCAGTCTCTCCTTTGTCTGGAAGCAGGGTACATTTCAAATAGGAGCTGCGAAGTCGCCTGTAACCTTATTACGCAATTTACAGCGACCTTGTAAGGGCAAGCAAACAAAGCAAACTTTCAGACTTTTTTAAAAGTGCAGAGCGTACACAATACCTAGAAGCAATTTCTGAAAGTGGAGATAGTATTATTTTTATCAAATAAACATTCTCCTTTAATTATATTGAGCAGCGATGACGAAAAGAATTGCTAAATGAACTTCATATTAAATGAGTGGCCGCGTGGGCAAAGGATCTCAGCCAATAGCCAAATACTAGTGCTTTAAGACTTTAGTCTTAGAAATCATGTCCCTGATTAAATTAATTGTAATAATAATAATAATACAACAAGTAACTTTATGTGGGCATGGTCAATTTTTTCCAGTTTTGCACGTAAAAAGTAGACTGCTTCGCAAAGTAAATGTCGGAAACTTCAACTTTTATAATTTCTGAGAAACGTGCAAGAACCCATAAATTCTTGTTAAGAAAAATGGAGTTGCGTTCAGTTTATGCTCCACTGTGGCTTCTGGCCTGTCCAATTTGGCCCATTGTTCAAGACAAACCTGAGTGAAAACGCTTCCATATTCGAAGGCGATATCTTCGTTTTTGTGAACAGGAGAGTGCCAACAACACACACCACACCGGCAGACAGACGGACAGACATGGCTAAATCTACACAGAATTTCACACTGATCAACAATATATCTACTTTATAGGGTCTCTGAAACTTCCTTCTGGGTGTTACATATATTTTGGCAAAAAACCAAATGAGTATATCCACGTCTTACAGTAATGGGTATAATAAATAAATAAATAAACGAAATTATATATGTGTATATTTTTATTTTGTTTTCTAGTAAAAACGAAGCAACTTATATGGAATTTGAAGTTAAAGTCTTTTATACGGAATTTTTAATAGCTTTTGGAATGTGACTCTTCCTTTTTATACTGGTTTCTGGTCTCATATAATACCGGACTTTGTAGGATCGCATCTACCATGTTATAGATGGGTTACCTGGGCCTGGTTGGATATCAAAAAGTGTATATATATAGAGAATCCAGATAACATCTAATCGTGATAAAAACTATGCGAATTGGTAATGGGCTGCCATGCGCAGATTTTATTGTGATATAAAACCTTTTTTTCGTGTGAATCGTGGGACATCATTTTAATCGACATTTCGCAGTAAATTTTCATGTCAATTTAGACCATTGAGATATTGAAAATTAGATCCAAATTTTTTCATATCCACAAAAAAAAAAATAATAAAATAAAAGCTTTCTTCTTTGTCGAGCAATATTAGAGAAATAGAATTTTTTCATATAATCTTTTCGAAATGTATAGCAACTTTTCTAAAAGGTGTGCACAGGTTGTAGAGGGCACAAAAAAATGATGGACTGCGGATTACTCTCCTTAAAAGGAAATGTAAACATTTAGCAGAGAGATTTTATAGTACTTTGCAAAAAAAGTTTAGAGAATAATCTAAACCCAACGACAGATGGTAAAGTGAAGGACTGCGAAAATAAGTTCTTGTTCGGAAATAAGGAAAACTTGTTCTGGTGTGCCACAAGGATCTTTTTTTAGGGTCGATTCTGTTTAGTATGTTTATAAACGATTTGGTCACTTCTTGTTTCGATTGCAATATTCATCTGTATGTCAATGATGCGCATCTGATGATCTACCTAACCTGTACGCATGGACAGGTAGACAGATGGAATAAAGCTGGATGAATGCTTTGTTATCCCTATCCTACGCAGCTATCTTGTTAGTATCGTATGCAGCTAATATACGCAGAAATCTTCACTATATCTTCGAAAATAAGCTCCAAGGGTCGATAAATAAGTGTGGAAGATGTGTTTACGGTAAACGCAAGTGTGATAGGCTACCACTGTATTCAAAAAACATTTTGAACAACAATGTGCCGACTTATTGAAATGTTGGGAACTTAAAGTTTATGCATAAAATTAGTGGCGCATCTACCCCGAGATACTTGTGTGGTTTAACTTCATGTCGTACGATGAATCTTATACAGCCAGAACCCCAGATATCTTGTGTCTTTTATTAACATTGTAAAAATGTGTAACTCTTTGCCTATGAGTATCAACTCAATTGTTAAGGCGTGCAGGCGTTTTATAATTCTTGTGCCAATGCATGATTGTTATAATCTGATTGCATGGTCATGATATTACAAATGACATTTTGTATGAATTACTTAATTGTATTGCCGGCGTGTTTCTAATCTCGATGTGTGTGTCTTTTTTTTTTGGATCATTATCTCCTTTACAGTGATGCATACAGTTTAGACTTTCTTCTAAAACCAGCGTTTATTGTCTTCTTTGGATTAATAATTGCTCCCTAATGATTTCATAGGTGTTTAGTTATTGCCTAATAGTTCATAATTATCTCATTCTGTACTCTGTGATAGACATTGCAGCCTCATTTATACAGCAATGTTACTGGAGGCTTGCTCTTATTAATCCGCAATGTAATCTAATTTTAAGTAATAAATAAATAAAAAAAATGCTTCACATTATTGGCACCTAAATCCATTCATTAAATTATAGGCTTTTATTCAGGCCACTAATGAAGATCAATGCATACGCAGGCTACTCTTTTCATCATAACCTGAAGGTTAATTTTTAAATCATTGAGAGGATACCTGTAAAGGGCGTCAGCTACCAGAAAACGATGAAACCAAAATTTCTCTTTGTTTTGAGGGAAGAAAAGTGAAGACTAATGATTAACAAAGTTAAAATAAATTTGTAATTGTGTGGTGCAATATTCAAAGAAAGTATAAAAAAAATCTTTGGTGTTGGCGAATATGCACAAATGAACACAAATATCTGCAATACTAATTATGGAAATGGGTGATGACAACAAGATCACCTAACAAAGGCACAAAGGACTTTTGTAGAAAGAGATCTTTTTCGGAATCTTCTTTCTAAGATCACCACTAAACGTTATCCATCATTCTCGGAAGGTGCACAAACTATGGCTAGAGCTTGTCGCTGCAAAGGTATCGATTCTTACTGGTGAAATTGGAAGGTTAGCTAAGCTTTCAAATGATTAGCAAACAGGCCGCTAAAGCATGCTCTTTATCTACGGTATTGTTAAAATGAAGCGACAGAAAAATTCAAAGCAATAATTCGCGAAGGGACAAAGAAGTCGAGAACATGGCATTCTGCGTTAATTTAAAATAAATAAATGTTAATGCCTTTGCTCTGCGGCCGAAAGCAATTAAAATTCATTTTGAAACTAAATCATTTAGTTATGCACTAAATATATGTATAGTAAGTAATTCTATAAAGTGCTTGCATTCAATTTAAACTCACTGTACGAGTCATTGAGTAATGTTAGCAATGTCAGCGATGCCTATATATATGTTTTTTTTCCCTTTATTTTAGCATTTACAAGTATGAACATATAACGAATGCCAAAACGAAAATGAAATGAGACAAGAGAGTGAAAAAAAAAATTCAAAGTAACGCAAACATTATGCAGCTAAGATAGAGGAGGAGTAACAGCAAACGACTTACGAGTAGAGCACGTACACAAACACATACGCATTGTGAATGTTAT
This sequence comes from Glossina morsitans morsitans, assembly GCA_001077435.1. NCBI lineage: Eukaryota > Metazoa > Arthropoda > Insecta > Diptera > Glossinidae > Glossina > Glossina morsitans. The sequence goes on from CCAG010005543.1 coordinate 45,869, forward strand.
GTGAATGTGTTACACTTTTAATAATACTTTTAAATTGAATGTTTATAAATACAAACTATAAATGGGTTTACATAACGTAAAGAAAATAAAAACAATAAACGAAAGAAAAATGAAAGAAATATTTGTATAAGCATGTAACAGAAGTGCATATACACATATACGAATACATACATACGAACGAATTCAGATATGTCAGCGTTTTCTAAATTAACGAGTGAATGCGAATGTGAATGTGTGGCATGACCAACAAACCAATATACATGTTCTTCTACGTATTTATGTTTATAAAAATACCTACATGTATATACGATGTATAAACGCTAAAGACTAACTAACAAGACTAGCTAACAATTATTTGGTTATATATGTACATAAAGCACTATTCCATACTAAACAAAACACCAGCAACTGCAACAACATTGTCATAAGTTCTATCATTTTGTGACGGCTGCGTTCTTTACAGTAGCTACCGTTGTTCTCGTTTGTTTATTTTATGTATGTGTGTTTAGCTAAACCGTTAATAAAAGTCGAATATTGACATTTATGATTTTTACCGTAGATGTACACAGATGGACACATGCCAAGCAGCATACCGTCATCATCATTTTTATACCCATTAACGAAGCATCGGGATATACTATATTTGTCGTTGCGTTGGTGACACCCAGATATGCGCATTGGATCCCAGCCTTAGCGCAATTGGAGCGCACTCGATCATGTACGTATGTCCTCAATTTGTGCTTTCTTTGGCGACACGCAGAAATTAATTGAAATTTTTTATTTGTAGATTTTCCTTCGCCACGTAAATCGTATACGTTGTACGAATTCCAGTAATACTCCTTATTATACACGTCACTGAAGGATGAGGGGTATATTCATTTTCTCAAAAAGCTTGCAACGCCCGGAAGGAAGCATCAGAGACCCTACCAAGTATATATATTCTTGATCAGCATCAAGTTCTAAATCGATTTAAGCATTTTCGTGTGTCCGTCTGTCCGTCTGTATAATGACTGCTGTAAACGTTCTCCTGCCTGTAAAATTGAAGCTACCGACTTCAAGTTTGGTAAACACATTGCAAGTTCTTGCACGCAGGTTGAACATGGGCTAAATCAGTCGAAGGACACGCCCGCAGCACCATGTGAACTGAGAACATCTCTCTTTTCCAAAGGGAATGAAAAATTGGCTTTTTACTCATTACTGTAAAAAAATTTCAACGCATATTCTAACGAACGATACTGTAGCACTTGCACAAAAAAATTGACCATGCCTACGCGATGTTATGGAGTACCAAAATTAAATTTTTTTTTTTCAATAAGGCACAGAAACAAGCTTTAAAAACCCCGTAAAGTATTCAAATTCTTGCCCTGTTTCAAATTTGGAATGCACCTAAATATGTCCGTCGGTTACTCTGTCCATCTGTCTGTCTTCGCAATTTTGTAAACGTTGTCCCGTTAATGAAAATGAAAACTTCGCCTACAAATTTGCAAAAGAATTTGGAAGTGACTTAAATTTTTTTAAGGTCACGCCTACAATGCCCACACGCTTATGCGACAAAAACTTTTATTTTCCAAACAGAAAAAAATCAGCCTCACCCACTCCATATTATAGAGTATGAAAATTTAGTTCTTTTATTTTTTTATCTCTTTTAGGATGACGGTGATGGGTATAAAAAATTCGCACACAACTCAATATAATTTTCTTACTTGCTTTTAGGTGATTTAGATTGCATCCAAATCAGAGCGAACGTAATATTCTTAAAAAAGTATGCGAAGAGTTCATGTTAATTTATTCTTTCTACTGTAAAACCATCTTCGAACTTTGAACAACCAGATGTGGGCACTCTAACGTGCACATGGTTTTGATCGCAACATAAAATTGGAAACTGATTTACCCACTTTTTCTATCAGCGTCAATATTGAGATACCAAATTGAAACTGGACATGAAAACTCTTAATTAATAAATAGATAATCGCAAGTGCCAAGCTTGAAAGGGCGCTTGTCGAATTGACATTTCGTTTCGATCATCCGTTTACGAGTTACGATAGTTTTTGCTGACGCTACTTTTGCTATTTTCTAAATAATAAAAAAATTCCAGGGTCGTGAGTTGATCTGTCCTTGATGGGAAAAAATGCCTTCCGATCTCACTATTGAGTTGAAAAGTGTTATGGGAACTTTTGAAAAAAAGGCTAATGCTAGAAAGTACCGAAAGTGGTGTACAGTATAATGAGAATTACTTCCGGTAAACGAAAAACGAAATTGCAGGTAATAGTCGACACTTTAAAGACCTCAAAGGGCAATGTATTCACTTGCGTGACTATACTCCAATTTTACTCACAAAGGCACAAATGCATCCTATCCAACATTGACAGCTACAAAGCCGAAATTCCATAAATTGAAGTTCGAATAGCTACCCAGTCCACCGTACTTTCCAGGATTGGTCTCCAGCAATTATTATTTACTGGCAAATTGTAGAAGGATGCTCCACTGTAAAAGATTTGGACCAACTCATGCTGTATAAGATCAACAGGAATATTGGAGAAACCACGGGCTAACTGCATTACCTTTGAATAAAGTCGTGCGAATAAACTCGGAGTTCTCAAAACAAAAGCACATTTTTCTTATTTGTTCCGGGGAAATACTTACCTTTTCATTATATTGGATTAATATTACGAAAGAACAAAAATCGAACCATTTAGAATGCCATAGCAACCATTAGGCTGAGTCTTGCGATAATTTAATTTTAACACTTAAGAAAATTATATTCGTCTGTGGCGAACTCTCACTAACCCACTATCTTTGCATAAATCAAGGAAACAATAAAACTTCGATATAGTATATAGGATCTGCTATATTATCACCCACCGACCCATCTTTGTGGAATTTTGGTCTTTGTATATGTTATAGATTATAAGCAACGAAAATCAAAGAAAAAAATTTATTTTGCTTTTGAAAACGGAGGTGTTTACAGCTTACTGTATATTATTGGCTTGTTATCCGACCGAGTTACCGTCATGCAAGAACTTTCAAAGTTTTTTGCAAATTACGAACACGATATTTTTCCTACCAGGAGAATAATGCTCACAGGCGTTATATAAATGTTGCTCACATAGACAGCTACGCCCAGATTGATTTAGAGTTTGCGACTGATCACTGAAATATATGCTTTATATAGTCTCTGAAATCTCCTTCTGTAAAACTTTTTCAAGAAATAAATATATCCTCACATCCCCCCACCCCCACCCACCGCCCTCTCCCTCTCCGCGGATTCGGTTCCGTGTGTAAAAGGTTTTTGATTTTTTCTTAAACATTCAAATGATCTTTTCATAAACTAAAATGTATTCTGCCAGAAGTTGAAAGTATTGATCATTGGTTTTGAAGAAGATTTGATGAAAACTGCACAGCAGGCGCGAAACTAGTTATAAGTAGGTATATATAAGTATGAATTATATGTTACATCTTATGTGATCTTTCTCGCAGCTGGACACGTTGGCTTTAAGTATATCTCTCGGTTTAAGAAAGTGATAGGGATCCATATGTGCCGCGTTTCCTGAACAATTTCAAGGCGGCCACAGTCAATTAGCGAAAATTTTAATCTTGTTTCATCTGGAAGACTTTAGACATAGTCGCTCATACACTGCTTATCGAAAAAATTTGAATTGCTCTAGAATCCTATATAATCTTATACAGCCGTCCCTCTTCAATTACAAGCAATCCATATCTATTAGTAATGTTTTCTTCAAAACGGTTACAGGCAACTCAGAAATTCCGTAAAGATCGGTTTCAGGCTCTATTCTGCATAATCCTTTTGTGAACCATTTAAGTCAAATATTACACATTGCCGGCAGGATTTATTTAATATACCTATACGGACGATGAGTATTGTCCATCACCGCACCATTTGGAATTCAACTCGGCAATGCCATTAGTCACATTTCCTACCTACTAAGAATCAACATTAAACTTAATTTCGCCCTCCCTCTCAGGGAGTCCCCTATACAATCTTGCTAAATTGAAATCAGCTATCCATAAAATCGTTTTCAATAACATCCTCTCCAGCGATCATGTACTTTAAAATTGTCTTTTGAAGATCATCTTTCCTTTCATCATCGTTTATAGGCGACCTCAATTTTAAAGGGCTAGCAGCAAGTCTTAAACCATCATTCGCGTAATAACGGTCTCAATCTTTCAAAAGTCATTTGTTGTACGCTGTGCACGTTGTTGAAACAATCTCCTGTCAAATCTTAAAGCTCTCAACGGCGTCCTTAATCTCTTTAAGCAAAGAATAATTTATAAATTGTAATGCGCTGCTGTTGACTTCTTCTCTCTTCTTCTCCGTGGCATGCTTTTTTAAAGGAATTTCTAAAAATTTTTTTAGCCTAACACCTGGGCTACAATTTAATGTTGAAAGTAGTTGCAATTTGTGAAGTACTTAGACTTTTTAATTGTTTACTGATTTGGTTTTTATAAGCTTTGCAGTTGCAAACTAAATAAATTATTTTTTTAAAAATCTACAAATCCGCAAAGTCCCACGGTATGTCTATTAAGCTCGATGTAATATTTCAGATAAATTTTCGTGTTTACCGTCCTATATGGGATGTGTGAAAATGGGTGTGCCAATCTATGTTTTAAATGTAAGCAGACAAACCTACTAATACCCCCAGCACATTCTACATAAAAAGTATAAGCAATCGTTAAACCGATAGTCTCATCTACTTGCTAATACGCAGGCAACCTTGATTCAAGAATTTATTTCTGTGAATAAAATAAAAACAAGTAGAAAGGCTATAGTGGGCCACATCTCACCGTTAAATACCCTGCAACACAGGGCTTCACACAGTTACGCTTACAAGGGACTGTATGAGAAGCAGGGAAAAAGCGGTAATCCGATTCGTGTCACCTTCAATAGTGTCCAAAACACGTCTGTGTACCAAATTTCATTAAAATATCTTAGAAATTGCGGCTTATAGGTTGAACACAAAAATCCAGGGCAAACAGGCGCACAAACAAGCTTAGATCGATTCAGCAACTAATTCCAGGTCGATCTGTATAATAAAAAGTGGGTCTACCTCAAATCCTTCCGGGTGTTGCATGCATCTTAGCAATTGTACCATATGTTATGAAAATATCGCTTAGATATTAAAATTTATATCGCGGCCAAAATGGGATCGTATTGTTAATGAATCAGCCTTTTCTCATTTCTATATCTCATAGATCCCACTGCAGAAAATATCAGTAACCGAACAAAAAGTTGCGGTAGAGTTTTCAATAAAAAGTCGACAATCTTAGATGCAAGTGCCTTAAGACTTTAGTCTTAGAATATATTTCTCTGACAAATTTATATATATATATGTGAATAAATTAAAAAAAATTTTATATGTTAGATAAAAAAAAACAGAATCTAACAAATCAATACGTGAATGTAGATGTATTATTACATATACTAAAAACAAAATAACAAAAAACACATAGTAGCCCACAGAGGAAAAGTTGCGATGTAGAAAATAGATTAAGAGCATCATTTAAAATCATCATTAAAGTCATCATTAAAAAGGTAATAAAAATGATCTTCCAAGTACTGTTGGGTATGTTTAATAGAGTGGTAAGAGTACCCAGGAGCATGACCAAGTATATTAAACTTCAGTTAACTTAATAAGATTGGCAAATCGTGATTTCCTCCAGATAACTTAATCGGAAAAGTAACCCATCTAATGTTTGGTCTTTGGCATAAAGAAAAAGGAGATTAATAAATTTTTGTAACCCATGCTCCTATGGTGCTCACATGATGGTAAAAGTAAAAGAAGGTAGCGGACAAGAATACGCAGAGTTCGTGTAACTCTTTCTAAACCAGCTTAGTTAAATTGAAATCAATGATATTGATAGCAAAGGGGCCCGAAAATAGAAGCAAGCACGAAAGTAGCATAATTCTAACATAACTATTAAAGAAGCTCTTTGCTTTCAGTTCTTTAACCTTTCGCTTAATAAGGCGAAATGAAAAGTGAAATGCATATATAAAATAACCTTAGGTCCTAATTACGATCGCAAAACTTAAAAAACCAAGTTATTGCGCCTAACTATCATGCACCGTTCCAGTACTGAAAAGACTCAGTGTACAAATCGATTTACCAGAGACAGAGTTCTCAGAGACATCACGTAACTCCAGGCTTTTGAACGCTTAAATCTGTCAGAAATATCTAATTCCATCTACGTAAGATACTAAATTAAACATAAAACATCTGCTGTCGCCTAACAGTAACACGCTGTACACTGTAGCTTTTCGTCTATTGCATACATACACTATACTCGGGTAAAAATGGGTGTATTGGTGGTACAGAGTAATGGTGCAGTGACAGCATGCAATGTCTAAGAGAGAGGGAGACGCGCCCCCTTTTGAAATGAAATATCGGCTTCAAATTTGGCAAAAAGAAAGATGGTTGGTATTGAAAATGGACCAGATCGATAAACGGGCACGCCTAAAGTACAACATGAACTGAGATAAGAAACTTATATAAAAATGTAAAGCAAAGAATTTGTGTGGGGATGCTTTGTTATCACAACGTCATAAATAGACATAAAGTATGCCTTCATTCTTAAGACTTGCTCGCCGACCAGCCTTTTGATTGGCTCGATACATTTTCATCACCTGCAGCTATTAACAAAGCAAATAAAGTCTTTATATTACCGTAAGAGTTCGACAACATCGTCTTGTTTTTAATTTGTTTAGCGACCGAATGTGGAGTTTTCTGATTATACTAAAGTACTACTAACTCACAAAAATATTTAATGCAATGTCTTAAAGATTTGTAAAGTGAGCAAATCGGGATACATTGACTAAGCTTTAATTTGCGCTTATGTTCTAGAATTCTTACTCCGCCTTGCGTTTATTGCAGACAAGAAGATTTTAAAGCGTAAGTAAGTAGTAGAGAGAAGAAGAAGAAAGAACCAGCGAAACAACGCAGAAAAATAAATTCGAAGACTAAAGTCTTAAAGCACTAGCATATGAAGCTATTGAAAGCTCTACCGCACTTGAGAATTGGGCTCGTGATTTTGAGTTGTTAGTCGAGGTCCTCCGCCACTTTGCATCATATGCGATAGTAGCAAGAAGGAACTCTAGGGGGAAAAACCTTAAAGGCCTTAAAAAGAAATAATAATAGAAACAAACAGTAGTAAACACTCTAGTAGGAAAGAGAAGTAGCAAGATAAAGCTGTTAAGCTGCTAAGAAGCAAGAAAACGCAGTGAAATGAAGAAATAGCTGCAGCAAGAAGTAGTTGCAGATAAGAAGCAGCTGTAAAAAGAAGCAGCTGTGCGAACACACAGCTATAGCATCAGGCAATTGCCAAAAGCAGTAATAGAAAGCAAGTAAGAAAATTATATTCGGTCGTGACCGAATCCTTTATACCCATCAACGTCAACCTAAAAGAGATAAAATAAGTAAAAGAACTACATCTTCATGTTCTATAATATGGAGAAGCTGCTGCTGATTTTTCCATTTTCAAAATAAAAGGTATTCTCGCATAGGCGTGTAGGCGTTGTAGATATATCGAAAAAAAAAAAATTAAATTTTGTAAATTTTTCCCATTTTTGTAGCGGTTCTAAAGCATTGTCCATAGAATATATATGCAAATTGGGGAAAGTTTATTTGTTGTGGTTTGTCAATCAATTTTTTATTCCTATTGACTTGTTCGCAGTTTACACTTACTCTAGGCGTGGCGTCGACCAATTTGGGCCATCTTCAATACCAACCTTCGTGCAAGAACTTTCAATGTTTCAACCAAACTTGATAGTCGATAGCGGCCAGGAGAATCTTTACAACAAACTTTATACACACGGACAGACGTAAATGAGTAAATCGAGTCAGTATTTGATGCTAATGAAAACTATGTATAGTTTGTTGAATTTCGGAATCTTCTTTCTGAGTGTCGCTTATACTTTGCTGGGCATAAATATAGTAACTAAGAAAAAGAATTACTAGCGAAAGCACTATTAGGGTCAAACGCAACTATAGGAGTAAGCAGCAGCAAAAGTCGGTAGTTGAAGAAAGCAGTAACACGAAGAAGTAAACAGTGATAGGAAAAACAGAGGTTTTAGCACAAAGCGCTTCGTATAACATTTCCCATAAGGATAGTATGCCATCTAAGCCGAGCTCAGTTTATATTTTGTTTTAGCTGAAAATTTGCGAGTGCTTCGTAGCCGCTTAATTGACATTGAAAGCAAAAAAAAAGAAAAAAAACTAATTCCTCTCTTTTAATAACAATTGAATTTCCCGAAGCTTAAACGATATAATTCTTGTAAAATTTCTACCTATGGCCGCAAAAAAATTTATTAAATTATGAAATATAATCACAACCACCAAGCAAATACTTTAAAACTCTATCTATGTAACCATACAAATGTTTTAAATCTCTGTATAAGCGTACATATGAAACTTTAAAGTTTTTTTTTTTTTTTTTTTGTTTTACTTTACAATTCTTCTCATTGCAAAAGTCAATAACAAGTTGTGATTTATGCGTACCTGCTATTGTTTTTGCTCTTTTCGAAACGTGTAATTTATATATGAGCCGTTATCGTCGAAATGATATAAATACCTCTCTATCGAAATATGCATGAAATGTAAAGGTTGTCATTTCGATTTTTATTCCAAATTTACGCCATACCATCGAGTCGAGTTACTCGAGCATACAGGATAAATTATTCTTTGGAAAAAATGAACAAAAATTACATTTTGGTTGAAAATATTTCACTAATTGACAAGGTCGAAAGTATCCCATAAATTGTATGCAGAGAAATATAATGAACGTGATTTATGAGAGAAAGGGCCACAAAAGAAATATAAAATTTTCCCCATCATTGCAAGCAAATAGTCGGGCATTCAATGGGCAGAAGATTCCTTTTTACTGCATTCATGCACTAGAAGGCACCTTTCTGTTTCTGTAACAATGCACAAAATTTATTTATAATCAGGATAACACTTTTACTACTACAACGTAAACATGCAAACACATGTGAAGCACATACCTATCGGGTTAATTTATGTTTTACAAAAAGTTTAAACCGAAGAAAATCCCCTTTAAATGTTTTTATGTTGTGTTTTGTGTTTGATGCAAAATGTGCAAGTGTATTGGTATTTACGAAGCGTTTGCCACGCATGAATATGCCAAATTAGTTTAGCTAACATGAAGCGAAAATTGCTGCTAGTATAAGTTGCGAAGAATGTAAAAGTATCATTCTGAACGGACGATGTGTTGTCCTGCAAAGGGGATCATCACTAAACTAGGAGTCATGGTGATCGATAGAGTCACAGTTAACGTGAAACCGAGTTAAACATGTACATACGTACACAAACAAATATTGGATAATGTCTCGCATTGAAAGCTACGAAGTAAGAAATAAGAATGTTAATCGCGGCCATAGTGAGTGCAGCTATCCTTTGGGCCGCCATAATTTAGCGATACGCTCCTAACGTACCTTTCTATGTAAGAAAGAATTTAACGGAGCCTTGTCCTAAAAGTAAAATGACTCCGCATATTGAAGTTCTCATTCTTCCTACGTTCCACGTCGCAACTTAATATAACCATTTCATAGAAGAGTGACTCTATCCATCGACTTTTGACAACCAGGTTATAAGGGCGGCTTGTCATCACTCTTGATCATGTCTTCATGACGAAAGATGTCAAGTAGACAGTCAAGTCATGATTGGACTTCAAATGGCCGGATAGACAGACTCGCTCTTCTTAGAGCGCGAGTATTTGCATGTTACAGAGAAAATAGTGCATCTCCATGTACTAAGGTGCTGTTCAATTTCATAGGGATTGGATGAAAAGTGAGTCTACTGTGCTGCTAACGGAAAAAATTTTAACTAAGCAACTATTCTTCCGAACAGCTGTGTATACGATCGCCTCTTCTACCTATAGCGGTCCATTACCAATGTTTTGCCTACAAGTATAGTGGACATTTGCCAATTGGCCGGAAACAAAGGCTGACACTGCATGTAGTGTCCCGTAACCACACTGTCCCTGATGATACTCGGGCACATGCAGTACATGACCGTTGCAACACTGGAGTGTCGGTGCAGTGTTTATTGCGATCTTCCGTAGTAGGAGCTTTGGGGAAATATTAAAATAAAAGCTTAGGACTACATATCCATATCTAGAAATATGCTACGAATTATGAAAATTGTTACGCAAAACTTTGAAACTGCACGAAAGACGTATTTTGAAATCAATTTTTTCGATTTCGAACTCACGTTACATCGAAAGAGCAGCTGATACCATAAGCCCTACGGCTGCCATTATATTAATATTGTCGCTCTTTGATTGCGTAGGCGCACTATTCTACAGTCACGTTCTACGCGATGGCCATCGATAAGCAGGCAGTGCAGCAGAAACAGCTTACGTTTAGTTCCTGGTAGTTCAAACTTTTAAAGGGGTTCACTTTTTTTGCGTCACAGCAAGTAGATAGAGGGCATTAAAAATTTCGGTTTAAGCCTAACGCAATTTTATTGAGTTTCTTTTTAGATACATTTTGTAAAACTATGCTGTTTCGAGAATTGTGTGGTTGTGTATATTACCTACATAACGATAATACTTTCATTTTGTTAAAGACTAACTAACTTTGTTGCAAAATTTTTATATCCGAAAGAGATAACAAAATGCTTTATAGTATTTATGTAAAAATATTAGTTTTCTTGCACAGCAATCACCAATAAATTCATTGTAATGGTGGACTATGTTTATGTGATGAAGTTAAAATTGTTTAACTATTAAATAAGAGAAGATTCTTAGGCATTCGACTTTATAGGGTAAATGATCTGACTAATTTTGAGGGACAGAAACAAAACTTGCATATATATACTCTGCGGGTCTATGGTCGATCTTTTGAAGAGTTTTACAAGCGAAATTGCGAAACTCAGGACTTGTGTATTTTTAAGTAACTTATGTATATACTCGTGTCAAGTTTTAGACCAATATTTGTTATATGTTGCTGACGTTTTAGATAACCGTGCACCGCTTTCATGCAGAAAACTGAAACGTGGGAGAAGTATGAAGCTTCATCTGACGTAACTGCAGACCACGAAATAGGTAGAATTGTATTTGCAAGGAGATGGAAACTACCTACGGCCACATGTCAGGTACATAACAGGCTTTGAACCGGTTTTAAATCCACAAAAATGTTTTTTTTTGCTAAACTTATGGATCGATAGACTGGAAAATGGGCGGTCTTATAGAGTGACTTGCACACGAATAGACTTTTACACGAACATACTTATACACCAACGGGCTGATAGCCGGGCGTATTTGCACACAAAGGACTTACAGACGTACGGATTATGCAGGAAGTCTTACAGACTGACGGGGTTTATACGGGGTACGTCTTTGTGGATGGATGGATGGGCTTATAAGCAGATGGACTAGATTGGCGCGCTTATGCACAGAAGGACTTATAAAGGGGTAAGCATACGAACGGGCGATCGTACAAGTGGAATGTATAAATTGACAAGCGTATAAAAGAATGAGCGTACAAATAAACGAACGAATGTGTAGAGATGAGAGAGCTTGCGAACGAGCCAGCTTGTAGATAAGTGAGCGAGCTTATGGACGGGATTACAAACGTGAATCCTTATACATACTCGTTCTTGGAGATGGACGAGCGCGCGGACGGATGATCGTACAGACGTAAGAATGGCGAAAAGACGGACTCACACACAAAAATAGTTTATCGATGAGCAACTCATCGTAAATATATCTGATCCTAAATTATTAGTTTTGAAATATACTTTTTTGTACATGGGCAGGGAGTCAGAAGACGTTTTTTACACGTCTAGGCACTGTCATGGCCAGGAAAAATTATTGGCAGGAAGGCGCAATCCCATTTAGTACGTGTCGGTCTTTCCCTAACAAATCAATCGGATGCACTCACAGGGGTACGAAACAAGAGTATATTTAACGTAATCGTATACACAAATGTGATGTAAAAAGTAGTGCGTTTCAGATAACTGGGCGTTTCAAACTACAAACGAGTTGTATTCGGCTTCATTCCTTTCAGCATTCACACGATGCATCGATCGTATATCATAGACGTTTGAAATAAAGTTTTGCAATCTGTAGGTGTTTGTATGAACTAAAGCCCATAGTTAAAATCTCTCGACCTTTTACACCGGACTCACGCGCCATGATGATTATGTCGAGCTAGCATTCTAAACTAAAGGCTTTACAATTTTGAAAGCATAAAAAATTTTAATAAAAAGGAGAAATGATTGATTTTTTGGTAATCGAAGGTCGATCAACGGGCTGATTTTATCAGTTTTTGAACTTCCTGCGCACACAGTTTAGGTAAAGCAAATTACTACAAACAATTTTGAGCTTATAAAAGCAAATTCAAAGGGCGAGCAAAGAATAATTAAGATGATCAAAGTTATTTGTACCCTATAGTCTATTTGTTTCCAGAGGCCTACTTTTATGCCTTCGATTACTATTCGCCCTATGATAGACACGATGGTTATATGAAACCTGAAGATATGCAAAATAAGTCATAAAACTATCAGATTTGGATCAAAAAAAGTTAGTCTAAGCCGCTAAAGTTAGTTAGTTGTCCGTTGCATTGATTTTTCTGACCACCTAATATTAGACCGAGTAAAAGTGATTTCAGCTCTTAAAGTTCCTATGGCCAAAGAGGACAATGAAATGATGGGGAAGCAAACGAAAAAAAAGGAACGCAATTGAAAATAAGCAAAAGAACTCATAACGGATGGTGGGAAAACAAATGCTGACGAGTAAGTAACTATATAACACAAATGAGTGTACACTCTATATACACGAATATATTTTCTTTTTTTTTTTTGTTTTCGCCAGTCTTAGCACATACAGTCGTTAATGGGTGTTCAGGTTGAAACAATTATTCGAGCAGTATCTTGACAAAGTAAAATAATAAAATTGTAAAAACGTAACAACTAAAAAGAAAACCAACACACAACAAGTAACGGTAAAAATGACAACAACAATAATAAAAAGAATGGAGTATGTTACAAATTCTGTAAAGCGGAAACGGAAGCGGAAAAAGTCAATGCTAACCATTTTTTCTTTTTTTTTTTTCATGACAATATTTTGTCCATTTTTTTCTCTTCTGTTTTTTTCTTTTTTAGTTAGTGAGATAGGTTTAAAAGTGGGATGAAAATTAAAATACAGTTTTTTTAAATTTTTCCATTAATTTCTAGGATAAATTTTTTTAAACTTGACAATCTCACAGTTTACCTGAATAGTTTGCTGTAATCAAGTTCTGGTAATTGCTGATTAGATGATTGCTGTCCATTTTGATTATTTGTCGTTATTGTTTGTATTGTTTGTAAAAAACCGGCGGTCATTTTTATAAAATCCGTATCGAATAGACTTTCGTTTCCTTTAGAAAATGTGTTCTATTTGAGTAACGTCTCAATCGTAACTGACTGACTGCCTAAGTAACTAAATAAATAAAATAAAAAGCTTTAACTCTCCGTTCTCCGGGTTGGAAGAGGGCGGAAAAGACCAGAATAATAGGATAGAAAAAACATGGTTAACAAAAAAAAAAAAAGCAAAAGATTGAAATGAATTTCAATGAACTTGAGCAAAACAACCCTCAGCCAAATTACATGAAAATGTAAACAAACATATATAAACTTTCGAAATAAAACAAAAAATGATTTTTTGGGGATGCTCGACGACTATAAGGAGCTTTTTTTCGGCTGACGTACTCATTCACCAGATTCTCACTTATTTATGTTAACAAAAACAGCAACAACAACAACAACAACTCTACACGCACATTCAGCCACCGTTTGCACTTTAGTTAATTTTGTGTTCACATTTTTCGCACATTGTCCTTAAGTTACTTAAGATGAGATTTGTTTTCGCTTATAGAGTATTTTTTACCTCAGAGTTATTCAAATATTTATTTATTCTTTTAAGAGTACCATGGTACGTATCTTTCTTTGGGGGGAAAACAGTCGTATGATTATAGAAAATTAACTCAAATTTCGAAGAGAATTTTCATTATTTTTCTTTTTATATATTTTTTTTCTTCTTATTGTCCTCAAGACTTTGAAAAGAAAGAGCATGAAAGAAATTTGTTTTTCGATATATATCTCGAGTTTTTCACATTATTATCGTTTCGGCTTTCTATGGGCTTTGTTTAAGGGATAGCTAGCTATACAAACATATTAATGTTAACAAGAGGAAAGAAAGCAAACAAAGTTAAGAGCATTCACTGCGAGTAACGCATATTCATGACAATACAAAATACGTGACAGTTATTTTCTAAACACCGTCTTGAGGTGTGCAAAAAAAGGCTCTCTAAAGATTTCTAAAATTTTGTAAACATTTTTCTAAAATTCATAATTCTAATATTGAGGCAAGAAAAAAGTTCGTGGCCTTTTTTCTAGTATATGGGGTTAGCCATGCCAAACAGTAAGTAAGCAAGCAGCGGATGCAATGAGTGTCTTTTTATAGGCATCTTTTTTATTTTTTTTATTTATTGTCTGTGTAGTTTGTAAATAAATTTGCAAAGCATGGATGTAAAGGCTGACGGACAACTCGGGTACTCATGCAAGTGTATTTTATTCATTTGAATTTGGAACTAATTGAAAGTCTCTTGACTTAGTTTAAATTTTCCGTCCGGATATCTTAACAATTCTATAACGATTACCAGCAAAGCAAGGCTGAAACAGCATATAAGAAAGAAGATGCGTTAAAATTATGATTGAAAACACGCCGCGAACTTTTTCTTTAACTAAACACTAAAATCAAAAATTAAAAAAACCCTTTTCCAAAAAACATTTCATCTATGTATACAGAATTATCTTGCGCCCATTTTACATTGATACTTGGAAAATACCGTCAGTTCATTTTTCAATGTTTTGAGCGATTTTCATTTATTAGTTATAGATAATGTAAATAAAATAAAAGGAAACGATTTCCTCGACTTATGCTTATTGGTTATGTGTTCAAAGCACCAAGCATTATAGCAAATGGGCTATGATTTAATATATTGTCTATTGACTTGGTTAATGAGTATTAAGCCATCAGCAAATCTAAATTTGTTAAGTAATTTTTATATACATATGTTTTTCTATGTTAGTTCTATTATAAGGAAACTAATGCCTTCCGTTTTAAAGTGAGGAAATAATGATCTTCTAATAAATTTCCGTGCACTATTAACATCCAAAAATGCGCATCTAGAATTCTATAAAGTTAATAAATGAATAATTGCATAAATTTAATAACGATAAAATTAGCATTGAATTTAAAAATACCGCCAAACCACGCATTTCATCATTTTTATTTTTGATCCATGCTCACATGAAAACTTTCAGCTAATGAATACTAAAAAATTTAGAATTTTCTTTTTTTTTTTTTAATTTGACCCAACCAGTCAGGCGATGTTCCCTGTTCGTGCGTGTAACACGGTCACGGTCAGAAAGAAGAAGGGAGACTTGCTGCGAGGATTTCTAGCACGTACTGCTTAAATACTCAGAGTAAAAAACTTGAACATAGAAAATGTTTAGGCGATGACTAAAAGGGTCCTTGATTCACTTACAATCATGCCCGTAATAGAAAAAAAATTATAACTTGCTTTCCGTCAAAGCTTGTGCTGATTTATTATTTCATTTCTTGTAGTTGTTTGTAGGAGCCATCTCGGAGACAGGCTTAGCAGTATTTTCATTTAGCATTTCCAATCTTAAGAAGAAGAAAAATTGATTGATTTAAGACTCGGTAGAAAAAAATTTTCAAAAGGCCATTAAGAAGGCTAGTAGAACCCGGAACAGCCCGCTACTTTATTCTTAGTTAACAAAACTTGACTGCGAACGTAAATTCACGCTAAAGCGTCTTTAGCTTAGTTAGACTATTTGTATTTGGCACCGAAGTGCTGTTAAAATCATTTGTTTGTTGTTATTGCTTACTGTAATAAACTTATTATTGATGGACACAAAATAACATAGTCGAAGGACCCATTATTCTCGCACACAGAAGCTTTTCTAGTTAAGCTAAACATAACCATGAAAGCATCAAGTTAAATTAAACTCGGGAGTGGAAAGTATTTAACCAACACCGGTATTTTTTGTGCCACGGAAAACATGGCGACATATGAATGCATTATAAACTTTACAATAATTTCAGACGCTAGTCTTAAGATCATTGCGACAATATATACGTCGTCATCTGTAGTATGCTACAAAAAAATGGACTAAACTCGAGTTCCATGCAATTCCAAATGCAATCATAAGAAGAAATTTCAATTAATACAACAATTGCTGAATACTTTTTAAGTTTGAAAATTTTATTTCAAATTTAATTATTCATAAGATTCAGCAAACACACAGCACCACACGATTTCAAATTTAATGACAAGGAAAAATGTTAAGTTACATTAAACCTCTTACCTCAGGCTAGCCTGTGCGCGTATTTCACAAAGCGCAGAAATTCTAAGCGAGCCCATCAACCCGGAATAAAAAAGATATGTGTTGACCATTAAACCTTGACTAGCTATAGGTTGTCTATTTTGGTGATATTCGCGAACTAAGTGGACCATCATTTTCAAATTTGTTTTGGGGCATTGAACTGAAAATGGTTGTGGCAGCTTTTAGTAGTCTGTTTAAGCTTTTTGAAATCAAGCGAGTTCCGTATCGCAAGAGTAAGAACCCAGCTTAAAAGTTGGTCATGTCTACTTTATATTAACGCCCATGTTGTTTACTAAACTTTTCATTTGAAATTGCGCGGACCAATAATATGAATTTTTACAAAATGTGAGTACAACTGGAATAACGCGACGTGAACCATTAAAATTACAGTAAAAGGCTCCCACGGACACACAAATGAAAAATTTGCGCAAAAACCAAGGCTTTAGTACTGCCTAAGCTTGTTATCTAACAGGCCAGCGCTATGGCCAGCACACAAACAAGCACCGTATGCATGATGAGTTTGATAAGTAACGGAACCATTTAAAATTAAATTTTTTTGTTTTGTACGAAACAAGTTTAGAGCAGGCTCGTAATCAGCAATCTGCCTTGCTACGCAGATTACGCGACTACGCGGCATCGCATTTATTGTAAGGGCTTACACAATACTTCGTCGATTAAGTTAAATGAAGGCATATAACGACCCGGTGTTCTAAAAGCACGTAGTTTCCAAAAAAGTACGCTTGAATTTTCTAGAATGTGCCTATGGAGTCCATCGACTCATCAGAATAAAATAAAATCTTGTTTATGTTCACTTAATTCGAAGCCTTAACACTACCAATATATTGAGCTAAAAAATGTTTAAGTAACAAATCAAGCAATTTCTTATAAGATTTCTAATCAAAAACAATACATACTTGCTTTGGTCAACCACCGGCTGCATCCAAGCGCGAGCGCCTAGTGGTTCTTCTTTTAGCGAGGTCATGGGTCCGCGTGGTTGATTCATATCGGCCGCCGTTGGTGGTAAACCGAACATAGTTAAGCCACTGGCTGTCCGTGGAGCAGCCGTGGGATATAGTTTGCGACCCCATTCTAAATCGAGCGTAGGCCATGGTGAGGCCGAGCTAAAGCCCGGCACAGGCTCGTCGGAACGCAGTTTGAAAATGGATTTGTAAACAACGTCTTAAGAAAAGAAAACAAAACACGAACAAATAGATTGAACACCAACAATAAAATTGCACAAACACGATAACACAATGACACACGAATTTAGGCTTTAAATAACACACTAATCCACTGTTAGCAGAATGATATGTAAATCGTGTTTACTTATTTATTGCTTTTCTTCTTTAATTTCCTTATGCGCACACACACACACACACACATCGATACAGACGCGCCCACAAACACTATAAGATTTTTAGCTAAAGACTGGCACCGTAGAGATTTCTGATCAAAAATATCAATTTAATACAAATTTGCTGTTGCTCTTGCTATTGTTGTGAACGTTTGGATTTCGTTACCAATTTACTCTAGAGAATTTTGAACTTATTTTTTGCTATATGTTTCTCGTGCATTTCTTTTTTTTTTTTTGCTTTTATATGATTACCATATAAACATCAATATTTTCTTTATTATCGAATGTGTGTACGTGTATGTTTTGTTATCATTATTTTTATTATTATTTTTATTGGTAAGAGTAACACAATTTTATAAGCGCGATCTACCGTCCCGAGTGGCTGTTAAACCCCAACTGAATCCCGCAGTGTGATGTTATGAACGACAATATTGTGCGCGGCTCTAGTTTAGTAAGTCAGAGCAAGCACCACAACGGCAACCAGTACGAAATCACAAGCTGCACATCAACACAACAGCAACAGCAACAGCAATAGCAATAGCAACAGCAAGCAAGCATGCTATCGAAGCACACCAATACATAGGCGGCTACTAAAGGATGTACTTCAACTACTCTAATAAATTAACATGAAGCACGGAAACGAAACGGAACTGAACTGAAGTAAGCTGAACTGAATATTATTGTTATGTCTCTGAGATGACGATGATAATACAATAACAATGCAAAACTACATGCACAACCATTGTAACTGAGTATTAAAACTGCGACAAATTTCAATTGTAAGAGGCAAGTCTATCAGTATCAAAACACGATTTTGTTAAAAAGAAGAAGCAGAATAC
>CCAG010005544.1:0-14308 GCA_001077435.1 Glossina morsitans morsitans
CAAGTTTACTTTAAGCAATTCTATGGTGGGTTTTACTCAGATCACTGCCATACTATGCTATATACTCGCCTCTGTGCGCAACGATACACACGACGAACGAATCCATCGAGAGATCTGCGCATTTGTTCACAAGCAGACAAACAACATTCACACACACTCACTCACACACGCACACACACATACCATCCTTTTTCGAGTAGGGGTTTGGCCTCAAGTGTAACGTTATGGTAGAAGAAGAAGAAGAACAAAAAGAAAAAAAAAACATCTGAACTAACAACAATACTACTATCACCGAAGCATTAACCACCACCATCGATATTATTATAAGCAACAGCACAGCACTAAGTCCCTAAGATATTAAGATTTTCATTCTCTCCGGTTCATCATATTAAGGTAGAAAAGAGATATTAAATATGCCTTAAAATCTAATGAATAAAAGAGATAGATTCTATTGTTCACACCCCTTCCCATATTACTTGAAAAGTGCCGAGAGAATTGGGAGTACACAAAACGTATTATTCCCACTCGTCTCACTATAAATTTGCCCAAATTTATATACGTTTTATCTATATATATATATATGTTTGTATATAAATCGCCAAAGAATTGAACTAAAAAACTCCAAGGAGCATGAAGTATTATAAACAATTGTCATCTAGTAGCAAATGCTAAATTGAAAGTTAATTAAAAATTCATCGAATATTTAGTTTTAACCTATTTATGCTAAATATGTTGTTGTATATGTGTTTGATTTTAACATTCAATGCATTACAATTATTTATATTTCTCTCAAACGGAAACATCGGGATACGAAACATTTTATTTTTCAATGCACGATTGGTGGAGGTATTTATTATTTGGATTGGTTGACAATTACCGTTAATTAAGACCTGCGCAGTTTCGATAAAATTATTGGAACATTTTGGCAACGAAACGTTAAGTCGATAAAACAGTTTCTGTATGATAAGTAAAAGCACAAAAAAGCAATGCAAGTTTATGCGAAGGAATTTCTTTGAGATGATTTTAAGGTAACTCTTGTTTCATGTCATCTGTTGTTCGCTTATTTCTTTACATGCGAATGTGCTTGTACGTGTACATATATATGGATTGTAGTGCTTCAATTTAAATTTTCTGTACATACTGACATCTTATTGGCTGCTTGTTAAGCGTTGGTTTCATCGACTTTAGGTGGCTTGGAGTTAACGTTACGGCAACCAAGTCATTTTGGGTGGTTTTCACTGCTATGTTATCCCTACAATTTTAGTATATATATGAGTACTTTAATTACACATACAATTATATTAAATGTGAGGAGGAGCTTCTTTATATGTACTTGAGCTTATGTACATATATTCATAGCCAGAAAAAAAAAGGAAAAAATTTCTATGCAGTTGAGCTTAAGACAAACAATTAAACGAAATAAGTTTGATGGTCATGTGTGAGATGTAGTTAGTGAATGATTCAAAAAACTTTTGTCATCATTTAACATTAAATAAGAAATTGAGAAACATGTACGTGCATGTATACATACTTATGCATATACATACATATTTAATGAATCTTGGAAAATTCATAGAAATTCACTCCAGCGAGAATTGTCATAAAAAAAACATTTCAAAAAAGTAGATATGAGGGCGTTCCTCATATCCCGTGACTTTTGTATAAAATCTTTGTGAAAAAAAAAACACAAAAAAAAGTCAAGACAAAATGTTATTTTGGAAATGCAGTAATCATTATTAGATGCATTGAGTTGGTTGGACGAAAACTGCGCTAACAATTCTTAGTAACGGTATGCAGATAGCCACGTGTGTCTGTTAAAACGGCAAACAATTTTGCCAAAACAAATTTGAAATCATGGTAATCATGAGCATTCATTCACACACAAACCTACTGCAGCCATAAAGCAAACCGTCAGTCAGACATTCATACTCACGCATGCAACATGTATGTACAAGTGTATGTGTATTCACAAACATGCTACCGACTGATTGAGTGGCTGTCTTTTTCGTTTTGCTTGTCTCTTTTTTCCAACTAATTGTATGGGTGTGTTAATCCCATTAGAGTACATTTTTAACGCAATAAATAACACACATAACTAAACGTACTGCTTTTCTTGGGAAACCACACAATGTTTAGAAAGAAAAAAAGAACAGCCATGTAAACTCTTTTCCTTTCTTTTAAAGAAGCCGTCATCAGCAATGTTAAGATTTTGAATTTTACTCCCGCTGATTGGTTTTATTTATATGCAAACATTTGGATGTGCAGATACATGCAAATGTAATCGTGAAATACCTTTACCTTACTTCATATGTCTTCATATGTCTTAAACGCGTAGGTCGCTTCTTTTTAATTTGAAGCGACTTCCCAATCAAGAAAATGTTTTCTTTAGTTGAAGCTTACGTAAACACACATTAGTCACACACACATTAGCAGTGGATAATTAAGCAGCAGATTTCTAATGGCAATCAAACTTAGTTGTTATCCCTAGTCTTCCTGGTGCTAGTTGATCAGTCAAAGATGAGCTTAGGTACGATCTCTGTGATTGTCAAACCCCATGACGTGTCATTGGAAGCTTCAATTTCATAGGTTTCTGCTTTGCCTGGCTGACTAAAAGAACGACGAAAGCCTGATAGACCACATTCGTCGCAATGAAATAAACTTCGGCAGCTACTTCCAAGCGTACAGCATTTTTTCTTCTTACGACCTTGCGATTCCTTTGTGCCGCTTTGGTCAACTGTTCGGTTAAACTGTCCAAATTCATTATTTATATTCTGCAATAAATATTTTCCTGCAAGGTTTGCATAAATTTTAATTCCCACTTATTAGATAATAGTTTATATGTTTTTCACATGCAAAAGTGCGAACGGTGAAATAATTGTGATTGCAAGGCTTACATCAAAAAAAAATCGCAATTGATTTTATTTCCTGGAAGCCTTGGATCAGTCTTGAGCCTACGATTTTTTTAAATTGGTTTTTTGATGAATAAGAAAATAATAACTGATAACTACTTCAGCTAAGCGTTTTGAAAGAAATAAAATTCTCACACAGTAGGGAAAGTTAAGTAAAATGAAGAAAACAATCGCTTTCCTCAGCCCTGTAGAGGCGTTCTGCCATTATGCACTATGCCGAGTAGAGACGATTCAATGCGAACATGAAATTGTTTGCCTCAGCCTTAATAAAGTCAGCGATTAGTCTTGATTGTAGTTATAGATATATACATATATGAGATCTTTTCTTTTTTATATAAATCTACATGAATATATGTAAATATGACATACATACATACTTGTATATATATTTGCATATGTACATTATAAATGCAATTTTGTTCCTTTTTTTTAAGAGCCCATTGTCTTAGTTGCTAGTGCTTGCCTTACTTTTGGTCCCGTAATTGCTTCCAAATACTTTTATTTAATAATAATAAGAATTTTGTTCTTAATTTTTATGTCCTTATGTTTTTTATTTGCTTATTTGTTTTGATCTACGAATTACTGGAATATTCGCTTTCGAAATTTCATCTGCAATGTTTTCTTTTCAAAGGCGATGCCGTATATGGTTGAACTGAATTTTGAATGGCATTTACTTAAAGATATTTATTATTTGTTGTTGGTATTATTGTAATTATAATATATATGTATATGTATATATATATATATATAAAAATTGTTCGGCTAAAGTAAGATGAGTGCTAACAACAAAAGCCAATGGCTGCATCTAAACAAGGAAACAAACAAGATGATTAGTTTAGTCGTTTTAATAAAGTTCCATAAAATATTTTATTGATATACTGCTCTGTGATGTTTCCAGACATCAAGAGAATTACTCGTTCCGGATGCGACACAATTGCAAATTGGAGGAGGGGATATTATAAGGATCCATTGCCCTGTTGTTAATGTATGTATTAAGGCGACTCGTTGTAAATGCTCTCACACGTTGGTTGCATGCAATGGTCCAGCAAGGTTACGATTAATATGCAAGTAGTGTGAATAATAGTACCGTCGGCTTTTTGATTACTTTCTATGTTAACACATATTTTTGGGCCGTTTGCTATTAATGATGTGGAAGCTGCAGTTTCGGCTGCAAAGTTAATGCGTTCATTTCCTAAGATACCAACATGGCTTCGTACCCAAAAAATTTTACATTTGATTTTCGTAAGTGATATGGTATTCCTTAGTGTTCGAGCGGTGTTTCGCTTAGAGTTCGAAAGATTTTACAACGCTTATGTAACCGATGTATATATAGACGCGATACGATAGTAATGATAAACATTTCAGGTTTGCTTTTATAGAGAAACCTCATGCCTTGAGCTTCGGTGTTAAACATGGAGGAACTTTCATGTAAGATGTGATTAACTTGAACTTGTCGTGTGGTATCTATCAAGACATAGTTAGGGAACTTATTATCACCTCTACAGTCACCTGCCACCAGAAGATTCTAGTCATTATAATCCAGAATATAAGTTTTCTCTGTGATTGGTTCTCTGACGACGTCATGTGGTGTTTTTTATTCCTTTTTGCATTCACAAAGGCAAATATCAGAGTAGTTGACTTTTAGAAGCCTTTAATTTACCTTTAGAGGGAAGCAAAAAATTTGTTGTTCTCTAAGAAAAAACCCAAGCACAGACAAAGCTAAATCCTTTCCGTCAATCGGTTTAATTACAAACATATGTCCGCTATCTTCTGTCCGATGTGTCCATAATGCCTTACCAAGGTGCCAACAAACCTAATAGCCATTGCAATGGGCTTCATGCCTTTTTCACCTTTTTTCACAAACAAGCTAAGAACTTATTTGCGTGCTTTCCTTCTATGCTACTTGAAATTTTCTATGGTAAGCTATTTCGACACGACATGAGGCAAAACTGTGTTTGGGTTTTATTTAAATATAAAGTCACGATTAACAGCATGTGGTGGGGCTTTATATCCCTGTTAACTTACCGCTTTATTGCTTTAACAGAATGAATTATTTAACCCCTTTCGTGCGGCTTGTAATAACAGTAACGATTATTATCGTTTACTCTACTTTTCTGACTCCGTAAACCAAAATGAAATATTAACTTAAATCCATGTTCATCGCAATATGAAGTAAAATAAATACTTTTTCATAAAGTGATCATACAAATATTCATGTATGCATATTACTTATAATATTTAATATGATATATTTACATTATTATAATTTATTTAAAACAACTAATATGTAGTAAATAATATAGAAGTCATTCAAACATTGGAAGGGATTTATCATTTTACCTCTTTGCTATATAACTTTTTTGATAATACAGTTCTGTTTATTATATTTACGAGCTGTTGTCCGTATCGTTATTAAAAATTGTAATTGCTATTGAATGAATCTATGTAAATAAATTTATATATAACGAGCGTGTGCTTCTGGCGTTTTCTAAAAGACAGTTTGAAGGTAGTACTGTAGGGCGTAGAGTAAGACAGTGCTCTTTGTTTTAAAAGCACAGTCATTAAGCTATTTATATATAAAAGCAACTGTATAACTTTTCGCACTTAAGGACATGCAACATAATCTCCTGGAGCTTTAAATAATTGTAGCTTTATGTTGAGAAGAAGTCATCATGGAAAACTAACTAAGGAAGTCAGTAACTTACTTACTAAATCTAAAACTTTACGAGTGAATGCGTTACGATAAGCTACACTACTCAAAACCAAGTAGAGAGTAAGCTCAGCTACTAAGCAGAGTAGCTGAACAACTAACATGGACAATAAAGCTAATATCTTCGGCGTCTCCATTTAGCGGTTTTAGCCGGACGTTGTGTGTTATGGCTCACTCCAATTAAATGGAATCCTACCAACAATAACTGATGTAATTGTGGGAAAAAATCCGCGGGATAATCCAAAAATTCATAATAACGAAAGTCGGCCTGACGCAGCAAAACTTATTCACGAAATGCGTACCGTTCTTAGCTGGATTGTGCTACCTTCCCCGCTGTTATCAGCACGTATTACTCCTACCAGTTAACACGGGTTTCATTTAATAACTTATTGCTTGTTCGAGCCATCCTTTTATCCCTATGACGGTACCCAAATATGGTTTATTTTGTGGATAGCCTTAAATCAATTGTCCTTATGTCCTTGCGGAATTCATACTATTTCCAAAGAATAATAAGAAAATAATGCCCAACAATGGACAATATTTTGAAAGGTAACGGGTTTTTTACAAAATAAAACCTCAAATAGGCATAGGTACACATACAAGTGCAGATGTATATATATGCACGCGTTGTGTATATATGTATATATGTGTATATATATATATACACTTAAACATACGTATTCTAAAATCTATCCATTAAAGATAATAAGTTAATCTTATTGCAAAGAAATTGTTCCCCAATGCGAAGAATATAAAAAGACAGACAAAATGTTTAAATAAAAAAATAAGTTTGATAACTAAGCGGAATCAACTTGAGCAAAAATAATGCAATTTGTAAATGGCAGATCCAGTATGTGCTGCGGTTTCAATCTTCTCATTTTGCTCGATTCATTTAGTGTAGAAACCACCAAAGGATTTACCTGACTATTAAGTCTATCTAAGATATTTTTATATAAATGTGTATACAAACGAAGATAAATATAACGTGTGCGTGTGTGTGTGCATATATATACGCGAATATTTACTGAAGTGAAGTTAGCCCACTGTACATAGCCCACATTTTAGCGAAGACATTCTAGAGTAATGGCCTTTGCTAAGGTAATTGATAATTGAACGTTACAAAACTATTAGAAGAAACTAAGCAAAACTAGAAATATAAGCATAAATCAAATAGGAAATTATGCAGAAATGTTTTTAGATATTAAAAAAAATTGTTTTTCTTGTATTTACCATATAGTGCATGTATACCGTTGGCGAAAAGATGCAGTACATAAAGTGTGTATAAAAAATTTTTAAGAAATATGACATATGCAGTTTTTCGATATGTTTTAAAGGAAGCTAAAACCTATCAGAAAAACATAATTTCATTACCCTGTATAGGGTCCATCACCTCGAAATTCGCCAAAAACCGCTTCGCTCCATATACCCAAAACACTAAATAAAAGCAATAAACTCTAACATAGCCAAGACATTTTTAGCGAAGACACGAGCCACGAAAATGTGGGTTATCTTGGGAGGCTAACTTCACTTCAGTGAATATTTAAGTAACATAGGTATATTGCTACGTATCTGCATCTGAATATACTTGATGCATGTTTGCATGGACAGCAGCCAGAAAGATTTGGAGATAAACCCATCTTTTATTATATCAATCGATTCAGAATCGCTTTCTGAATCGATTTAAGCCTGTCTGTCGATTTGTCCGTCTATCCACCTGTTCGTCGCACCGTCAGATTTTCCTGTACTTTTGTGTTCAATCTGCAGGTCGCAACTTTTAAGATATTTTGGTAAAATTTGGTGCACTGATATGTTTTGCACCAAGCACTTCTCCGGCCGCTCCTCATATTAAAAACATTCAAATTTTCAAAATTTCGAGACCCAAAGTCACAAAGTAATGGCATTTAGGTGGACAATTAGGATGAGAAGGGGCAATTTTTGAACTCCCTGCCGTATAAATGCTTTTACGGAAACTAAATCTACAGCACAAAAACCTACTCCTCAATATTTCTTGATGAAAACTCGTACATAATAATTTGATATAAACAATAGTCTTAATGACTTTGGACAAAGAAAATCTATTTTCTGGATTTCATATCAGAAAAAGGACCAAATGAAAAAGAAACCCTTATATGGCAAAAATGCGCAATTTTTGGTATTTTATGATAAAAATTGATCCGTAATTTTATATAAAATTCGGAATAAATAGATAGACCTTTCACTTAGACGCAATCATATAAAGGAGCCCTCTTTACAATGAAAAGCAAACACTTCTCTGGCGACAAAGTCTAACTTATAGTCTTTTATGATGAAAATGACTAAAATTGATTTCGCTAAAGTTGGATCACATTAGTCCTGCAATATGGCGGCTTTCATTAAAATTATTTCTTCATATAAAAATAAAATATTTGAACGTTTGGATTATGTATGAATCACAGTCCACGCCTTTCCCGACTACATGTTTCTTACATGTTTTAAGCTATAATTTAACATATATTCGATACCCGGGTGTTGATACAGATTCCTTTAAAGCTTCTTTTTTATTTCTGTTGAAACAAATGTTCATAAGCAACAACAAACAAATAGTTGACACCATTTACCATTTCATAGATAAATTATTATTTCTTGGGATGTTTTTCTAAAGCTTTTATATAAAAATTTAATTGCGGCATAAAATGCAAATACGCGCGCATAAATCTCAACAATGCATCTTGTTTTGTCAATGGGGTTAAATTTTTATTTCACGGTTTTCTAATTTTGACAGCCCAAGAGGCTCATCTCAACTCTTAGTGTTTTGTTTCTTTCTTTTCCGCTTTGGTTGCTTGCTTTTCACAACACAACTGTTGTAGTAAATAATTTGTTTCTATTTCCAACATCCGGGGTTTGTATGTTTCCACATACACGCACACACATAGGATATCCATGCGAATGTGTTGTTAAACTAATAAATAAAAATATGTTTATTAACCAAAAAAAAACACAAAAGTCAGAAAATAAAAAAAAAAACAACATGAAGTGAATAATTTTGCCTTTTTTTTCTACTATTTCCGAAAAAGGACACAAAACGAGAAAAAAAGGAAAACATAACTAAATAAAAAATAAAAAATATATAAAATACAATATCGAAATGAAAATTTATGATTGCGTTGAAGTCTCAACTGGTTTTTTGTTGTTTTTCAAATTTATTATTAGAGAAACATAAGAAAAATTTACATTTTTATGAGTAAGTGACTGACTTTATTATATATACGGAGGTAAACTTATGGCAAATAAACACACAACCCTGAGCTTTGTGAGACACACTGCATGGAAATCAGGCAAGAGTTTGAGTAATTAAGACATTCGCGCCCATATTGTTTGGGATGAACTGGAGAGAAAAAAATGCACAAAAAACAGATATCAACTGAACTTTTTATATCCAATAACGAAACGTAAGGATATGCTCTACTTACGATACTGGCAGAAATGCTCGTCAGATGCCAGGTACGATGCACATATTTTTGATTGATGCAACGTAAGAGTCTCAGACTAAAGATCTGCATGTATGTAGCGCAATGCGACCCTCCATCGCCCGCTTGTAGCATCTACAAATCTCTCAATCACTTTAAAATTTTAACTTTGAATCGCAGCCCACGGTTAACTTGCTCAGATTGTGATCTGTTTAGCCACAACAGGCCCTAGATGTCCACATTGCGAACCTAGATAGCACTCGGTCCATCTGTCCGGATTGAGGATCAGTTTACTCACCACCAATCCATTTGTTACGATTCTGACTCTGCTTAATCCCAACTGGTCCGTCTCAGATCCATCTTTTCGATTCGGAGAGCACTTAACTGCAACCAGCCCATTTGCCCATATTTTGGCCCGCTTTACGTACAGCCTGTCCTTGCGTTCATTTCGACCACTCAGACATCAAAAGTGTAGGCTCTAAGGAATGTTAAGCTAAGTCTGCCCCTCCTTTCGCTTTTATCATTAAATTGGAATTTATTTAGCCAGGTTTGTCCGTCCGTCATCTCTGGCTGCTTTCGGAACTCTCATAGCGGTAGAACTTTGACATAAATTTTCTTACATTATGTTCACAAATTCGAGTGGAAAATGTGTAATCTTTTTATAATGGTGCTGGGTATTTAAGATTCGTTTTATGACGTATGTAACCTTTTTATTCTGTTTTGTTGCTCTAATACAAAAAGCATAACAAAACATAAAAAGTAATTATTTTTATTCTTCGTGTTTTTTTTTTACATATTTTGAAATCATTAAATATTTATATTGAGTTTTTTTTTTTTTACGTCTATTTTGCGTTTAGCTGTTGTGAGTAACAGGACAGTTGTTGTTGTGAAGTTTTATTTTCGGTTTCAGTTGTTGGTTCCTTGCTTTTAAAAATTTTTCTTCCTTTTTTTTTGGTTTTTTTCAAATAATTTCCCATTCAAATACGAGATTGCATTAAATATGTAAAACGTGTATAACTGGCATTAATTGTTCCTCCGGGATTTTTAGAATAATTCTGAATATAGACGAACGGCCAAAAGATGTCACATGCGGGATGGTGGTGAAGGGGAACAATAATCAGAGGATACGGTAAGTAAGAGCCTATTCTAAAGCATATGGATATGCAAATGGATTCAACATGCATACATTTTATACACCTACACATACATGAATATCTTTATAAGCAATACGAACGTATTGCATGCATATACTTACACATCTTGACATTTTCATCTTATTATTCAGTTCCGTTGTCCCTAGACAATGTCAATTAACAAAGTTATAAACCAACCAAACTCTGTCAACCACACGCAACAGACAACCAAACAAACAAATACTTTACCAAGCAACAACTATGACTTGCATTAAGTCATTTAAATAACAACAAACAGATGACAGCAACAACTCTTTGCAAATTGGCTGATGAATGAGCGAAAGAAAAGGATACAACGAATGGAGCAGAGAGCGATGGAAATACATACCTAAAACGAAGGGAGAGAGAGTGAGAGGGAGAGAGAGAGAGAGATAGTAAGAGAGAGAGAGAGAGAAAGCAAGAAGCAGAGGAGGGAAAGACTTGGATTAAGATTTCATAGACTTCTTGTGTCTGTCTACAAATTAGCATCGTAACACCCACTAAATTTTATTAAACGTCTCTCTTGGGTATAAAAGGCTAAAGCGTGCGCATACCAACTCATGTACATACATATACAGTTCAAAGTACCCATTAACCCTCTCGTTTATGATTTGATATTTAAAAATTTATTATTGTTCCGATTGTCGTTGTTGTGATGCTCTTGCTGAGGCGAAAGCTATGTGAACGCAACAACACAGCTGTTAACCGTTTGTATGATTCGTTTTTTTTTTTTTTACATTTCTTTACAAACTCAACAAATTTGTATTTATTAATAAGTATATTGACGACTTAAGGCCAATAAATGGCTTTTGTCGTTTTCTTTTTTGTTGCACGCGTGTCATTCAGCTTCACTCATATCAGCCTTTATCTAATGTGTAGTTTTTTTCGTGAGAGCATCACAATTTCGGTAGTTTTTAATTTTTTCTTTTTTTATTTAAGATTATGTTACGATATTTGTTCCACATTTTAACTAAGGAAAGCCTACAATTCTGCCATGGCTCGAGAAAATTTCCGTCTAGTTGCGGCAATTTTACGTGTACTTTGGCTTATTTTTAACACGATTAGAGCGTCACCCTACGATGTAACATAAATGTGCAAGAAATGCTGAGGGTATTGTATGGGTCGACGATAGCATGTGTAGTGGTATTACGTAAAGACTCACCGATTTTGAAGCCTCCCTACGCAAAGGACATGTCTCTCATGAGTTTGTAACGTATTTTGCACGAACTCCTAAATGTTGCATTGCCAATAAGAAAGAAAGTTTTATGGCAGAAAAGCAGTTTATGGAGGGTTTACAAGTGCGAGCGTATCGACGGCCTGAATACGTCGGGTTTGCATTGGGTTTGCAATCAGACCATCTCGGCGTACTTTGGGTGTAATATGTCAGATACTTAATCTGCTACTTAAAGGCATAGATCTAAAAAATTCTAATTCAGAGCATTTTCGCAGCTAAAAATGTAGGCGGACAACCTTTTTAAAGAATTTTTTCATTTATAAGAGTTTTGTTACGTAAATAGCAGAGGTGAAGCCCATTTGAAAAAAAAGATGACAAAGAAGAGACATATAATTTATTGTTATTACTATCTGGATGAGTAGTCGAACGGGTAAGGCTCCCGACCACCAGGTCAGTGAACATAAAAGTTCCACTACGCTGCGGCCATTCGCTCAAAAAGAAAAATTCGAAATCATTTTGTGCCATACGAATCTAGTATTTAACCCATTAACCCAGCCGACATCTTTAGCGATATATTCGTATAGACTCGTCAAACACGCAGTACGTGTACTGTGAAATTGGATTGTAGGAAAACGACTTGACAAAATGACAAAGATATTTTCTAAAGCACATTATTATGTCAAATAATAAAATTTGATGAGGAAATCCAATAAGGACGGATGGACGGATCGTGATCCACACATTCGTCATACACAGTTAACTGGTTAAAATATCTTGCATAATGTAGTATGCTTTTAGGCACATTTAAAGCGCCCAAGAAGATACCTCTAAAACCGCACACGAACAACTAGCAACATAGCAAAAAACAAAAAGGCTGATAAAAATATGCTTAAACTGTTGGAGCAAAAAGAAAAAAAAAAACGACAAGCGATAAATCTGCTCTATGACCGGTCAAAGGGAATATGTTTCATTTTTGATGGATATAAAAACCAATTAAAAATTCCTTCAAACTATTCTCATTGGCATTGAAACGCCATAAACGGAGAAAAATGAATTATTTATTAATTGGCAATAAAATACGAATAATTAAACATAGCTTTTGCTGACTATAATGTTTTTGTCCAATACACCGTCTTCGTATCACTCACTTATGTTTTTTGTCTGTTATACAAAAAAAAAAGAACAGTGCGAACCCGTAAAAAACATACACCGATAGTGTGAATGCAGCATTACTTGGAAGCGAATGTAACATGACAATGTGCTATGAAGCTGTGTGGTATGTAAACTATAGCTGTAACGCCGTATAATATGCTTAAACAAATTTGACATAATATACGCGAAGAGTGATCTGCGGAACATAGAAAGCATAATGGAAAGGCATCTAAAATGGAAGGTATCTAAACGAAGGTGTCATAAAGCGGAGGGGAATGCGCATATTTTTACACTTCCCGTTAACTTTACATCGAAGCTGCTAATTATCAACCACAGGCTAGAGTGGAAGGAGAAAAGATTTTATGTTACTTTTGAATTTTCTTTGCCAATGATTTACAGCCATAACCGAACATATCTAACCGCGTCACGGCCAGGCGGATAGCCTGCCAATATGCCAATGTGTTCTTGGGCTTAAATCTATGTAGTTCCTGACCAAAAGAAAAAACGAGCATTTATGATCTTTTCAAAAATCTTTTTTTTTAAACTTCGACAGTTATGTCATTTCCTTCACAGAAAGTCTTTTTGGTACCATAACTTTGCCAATGTGGTTTCTAGTTTAATAAACACTGATGAAAAGTCTGCTTCCACCCGATCCACAATTTCATCTTTCTTTGACTATGCTTTTCTTTTTGTAAAATAAAAACCACTTAAGCTTTACTCAATTTTTGTGTCTCCTTAAAAATTACTGAAATAATTTGGAGTCAACATCTTACGCCGCCCTAGATGCTTTCACTTTTAAGTCGAACGCACGTGAGTACTATTCTTTTTTTTCTTCCCGCTGCTCTACCTTTACCGCGGTTCGCATATGTCTGGACTACTTCTCCGGTGTAGCTAGAGAAGTATTAAACAATTAAGAATAATTAAGCAAGATTCTGACCGAATCCTTTGTACCAATCAACTTTATCTTGAAAAAGCAAAGAAAAGACCGAAAAAACATAATTTCCATACTGTGTGATATGGTGAGTTGGTGTGACTGACTTTTCTCATTTTAGTAAATTATTGTAATTTTATTATTTCCACAAATTTGAAATCAATGGCTTTATTGTTGCAGCCAGGAGAACGTTTACCACAGACATTGCATAGACGGACAGATGAACGTGCTTAAAATTTGATTTACAATATAAAGCTTGTCAAGCATACATGTAGCTTTTGAGGTCCCTGAAGCTTCCTTCTGGGGGTTGCGAACATTTTGACAAAACAAATACAGCTCCAAGGAGGAAGACTTTACTAAAATTCCTTCTCCTGCACTCGCATTCCAATGCTCGCGGTTGCGATATAGTATCGGCCCAATCTATCAAGAACTGATTTGTATATTATATTTATCATTTATTTGCAAAGTAGGAACATTTCGGTATTTCAGGGTGTTTTCTATGAGATGTGTCAGACCGACTCTCTGCCAAGAAAACCAGCGCCATATCGCAAGCTTTCCTTTACCATGCTTTACTGTTCTTTTAGTAAATCTTCGTAAACCTAGCATGGAATTTTTTTCCTTTCGATCGGTGTGGATTTCTTCCAACGTCCTATATTCCTCTACTTTTTTTCGCCTTCTGGTCTGCATTAATTTTTATAGGCTAAAGCCAAGCATTGCCTCTTCACCAAGTTAACTTTCTGAGCAAATGAACTTTCCGAACTACTCTTCCTGGCAGGTTGGCTCCTAATTATCGCCGACGAATAATTCGGGATGA
>CCAG010005545.1:0-65391 GCA_001077435.1 Glossina morsitans morsitans
TGCTCAGAACTGATTGGCATGAAATATTTTGCCCTCTTATTTCTATACAAAGCGAATTGTTACGAAATTTTGACAAACTGGCAGAGAAAAGAAGCAACTTTTTGCTGAACTAAGCACATTTTAATGTTTATATCATTGTGTAACATTTGCAATAACAATAAGAAGATACTCGCCCCCTGAGTAATATTAACGGTAGTTAACCTTTTGTTTTTTTTTTCCATGTGTGTGAAAAACGGCACAAATGTAACTACAAGAAAAGAAATGTAACTATGAGAAGAAATTAAAAGAAAGAGTCAACATTCACACGTAGGATTATTAAACCAAAGATAAACATATCGCAGGATCGAATATATCGCACAAGAGAGCAAAGACTTTAAGACAATGGAAGCACGCTTAGCAAAATCCTGAATAGTAATAATAATAAAAAAGTTTTACTTTTGAACGGTTGCGTGAAAACGGTTGCGATTAAGCAGAAAAATTGCATAAAACAAGTTTTTAAAGAAAGCTTAAGCAAATCTTTCAAGCAAATTTTCGTATAACTTTGTTAATAAAACTTTATGTATGCAAAACTGGTAGTTTTAAAAAAATAATGTCATATGCTAAGTAACAGCAAAATCACTTTTTATTTCTTCCTCCGGGGAATACATTAAAATCGTTTTGGTCCCCCAGTATGTCGGTCACGATCACATTTATTTTTCAATTCTGTGTGTAGCAAGTCTAGCAGTTAATTATTTCCAAGAGCTGCACTTTCTTTCACAGCAAAAAATTTTCTTAAATATGACGCGATCAAAAAAAAGGGTAAATTTGTTTATGCAAATCGTTATTTGTCTTCGGAATCCATTTTATCCCCATCACAACAGTCGTTATATATTAATATTCCGAATATTCTGAATCGAAGAAAAGTGTCAACATCGGGTTCGTGGCACACCGAATTCATTTTCTGAATCGACCTCAGCTGACCTGTTCGCCTGTTTGCATGTCCGTCTGTCTATGCATTTTTGTGTTCAATCCACAGGTCGTAATTTTTAAAATATTTTTTGGAAATTTGGTGCACTGACGCGCTTTGATCGAAGTATGAACGCTATTGAAAATGATTGGAGTCGGTCCACTTTTTCGGCCACTGCCCATGTAATGCCATATTTTGAAAAGCCGTCAAATGGAAAAACATTGCAATTTTCAAAATGTCTCGACAAAAGTCGTTGAGTAATAATAGTTCAACATTCTAAAAAGTTTAGATCGGCTGGGGAATTTTTTTGACCTCTTCATATGATCGTTTCTAAGAAAACTGAATCTTTACATGATAGAAGATCTAATTTTCAACATTTGATGATGAAAATTGGTTTATAACAGTAATTTGACAAAGACGTCAACCTTATTAAATTTTGACCATCTAGGTCTATTTTTGGGACATCACAGCATATAAGGTGTAGCATTATCGATCTGTCGCGCTCTACCGTGATTTACAATTTACGCTAAGTTTCAACATAATGTGACACCTAACCTAGTTAAGATAGCCTAATTTAGTTGTCACCCACATAGTCGTAATTCTAGTAATAACCTACTCTAATCGTATTAAATGCTTACGTTATCATTCTTGTAATAACCTACTTTAATTATATTAATTGCTTAAGTTAGCATATAATAATTTATTATATAAGTTACTGACCACACTTTAGGTGGGTCAGAAGAAAAGCAAATATAAAATTAATAGGTTTAATAAAGAGAGTTAAAAAGAACCTTTAACTGTGTTTCCACTACAAAGGTCTAATTGTTAATGACGAAAACAGGAGTTTGTTTCATGGATCCGACTCTTTATAAGATTGGTCATAATTAGCAAGCCCTTCAAAAAATTTTTCGTTATTTATGAAGAAAATTGGTCCATATACCAAAAAATTAACTTTAGGGAATTTGGATCACATAGGTCTATTTTGTAGACTCTACTATATAGGAAATATCATGAAGAGCAAGCCTTATAAGGAAAGAAAGTCTAACTTCTAGTTTTTATGGCGGAAACTGAAAAATAATAAATTTTTTAAGAAGTACATTAAGTTTGCCAAATTTGGATCAGGTGGTGTGGTATGATGTTTTGGGCATTCTCCCATATGCGGGCTCTCATGAAAGGTAAACCTTTGGTTGAAAATAATGTGTGAATGTGCTTGAAAATAAAGTGAAAATTTTGCTGTGAGTGAACGAACTGTACTAGGCGAACTGTTGTAGGGTATCTAATGGTCGGCCTTGCCACACTATAATGTTCTTAATTGATTTTTCATTGCAAAAAACATCAGCCAGAACTTACGAGCAAGTATTAGTACGCCTTAGAGAAAGTCTTTAAGACCCTTACGTCAACTTTCAATCATGAGTTTCTTAAGTTTGTTAATGTATTTGCCGTTTTTTCAAGGTCGAATTGAAACACTTCTCGGGGTTATGTGAACGCTTTAGACAATTCGCATGTGTGTTTGTTTAAAGTGCGCCATTGGATATAAGAGAATTTTTATAAGCAAATTCACTAACTGAAACCCATCAACTATCTCAGCTACAAATTGTACACAGAATATATTGTTCCCTATCCGCTTCACTTATGAAAGCGCGTAAGTTGATATATTGTAGTACTTTCGTGATATGACTTTGAAGAGTTTACTCTAAATAGTTTAGAATTTCTGTAAATCCCGTAGGATTTATTTTTACTAAAAATTGAACCAAGCATAAAAAAAAAGAAAAATTAATGTTAAAAAAAAAGTAAGTTCTAAATTATGTAATAAATTGAATAATCTTTTATTTAATCAAATTATTATCCTTATGTATGAATTTCCTAAGTATAACGTAGCCATGTGATGTGGCTCAGCCTTTTACATCATAACGTAAAATTTCACATAAGAACAAAACGGCAAAGAGCAACGACTTCAATTCATCCGTTCGTATGAAGATCCTGTTGAAGGAGATTATGTGTTCATTTATTATTAATGTATCTCTAAACCTTTTAAAAGTCATAACCTTGCATATAAATATGCATTTAATTGGATAAGAAACGAATGGAAAGGATATAAACCCCATTAGATTTCGCAGCAATTAT
Source organism: Glossina morsitans morsitans (assembly GCA_001077435.1). NCBI lineage: Eukaryota > Metazoa > Arthropoda > Insecta > Diptera > Glossinidae > Glossina > Glossina morsitans. Next base: position 3,071 of record CCAG010005545.1, read on the forward strand.
ACATTCGTGTCGATATAAATAAACACAGCAGACAAATGAATGGAAGTAAATGCTCTTTTAAATTAAATATTTAAATTTAATAAATATTTCCGCAGTTAACCTAAAAAAGGAAATAAAACAACTTAACTTTAAATATTTCAAATTTTTAATTTAATGAAATAAAAATCGCACAAAAGACCGCCTTTTAACTTAACTTAACCTTAGTTTATCAAAGTGTTATATTATATTAGGTTTCTATGGATTTTTATAAGAAAGTAAATTTTGGACTGAAGTGAATGCAGCCCTCTCAAATATTCTCCAATTAAATGTTCAAGTATCCCTCACAAGAGGTAAAAGATATATGTTCCGGTATATGTCGTATATCTTTACAACGAAGTTCCCATCTTACTTTATGCTATTTGCGGAAAAAAGCTTATGCATGTATATCGACGATCTACAATAAATTATGCTTTGATGCATGTCGGGTCGGAAGTTTCATGCCCTCAATTACTCTATGCCCATTCAGATCGAAATTAGAGTGATCAAAGCTTTAATTATGCCACTTATACCGTATGCCCTGAAAGTTTATAGTTCCAGGAATACTTCAGACCGAAAGCAAAAGATGCTATCATGTAACATTAGACATCCGCTTTTTAATCTCCTTTCTGTCCATCGGTCAATTCGCAATAAACATTTGATGATTCCCCGAGTTATGTGCTCTTTGGCAAAATGCTTTCAGGTAAGAGTTACAAGAGTTTATAGTTCCCTGCCTACAGAGCTACAATGGTTTAGATGGTCTTCTCTCACTTACAAACGTAAGCGTTTTAATCTTCGTCGCTAATAATAAGATTAGCTGGTTACTTAGTATTGAGATGAAAGTGTGGGTGTGTGGTATGCGTTATTTCCTTTCCTGCTAGCCTAGTTACCTTCTGTTTTCTCTTCATTTTCAATTTTCTTTGTTTTTTCCTTTAGATTGTTTAAGAACTTCTTGTATTGTTGTACGCTATTATTGCACCCACTGTAGTCTTTGTAATCCACTATAATAGGCTTTGATGGCTTCGCGGTTACACAAGCGTCAATAGATAACTAAATAAATAGGCACCAGCAGGAAAGACCAACTTTTCATTCAATCATCCTCAATTTGCCCATTTTGCGAACGTCTGCCTGATGTCTAGAGACCTTAAACTTTCGGAACACTTTGATGAACTTTTACTAAACGAAGATGCTTCCTTCTTAGGAACCAATCAATCCTATTGAAAACAGGTTGAATAGCATAGTCTTTACGCGCACTCCCCATACGGAAAGAGGCGTTATATGAAAAATATTTCTCGTTTGTGGTATGTCTCGATGAAAATTAGCGGAAGATACTACTTTGGCAAATTAAATGAATGTGAAAATTTCGGTTGCGTTCGCATCATTTTGTTTTATAATTTTGCAATGAAAGTAGGTGAAGTATAATACGATCTAATTGAGTGGGTGTAGAAAAATAATAGTGACTTGATTTACAAATTTAACGAGCTAAGTGGAGACTATGTGGTCCTGTTCTTCAGTGTTCTCAAATCTAAGCGTTTTTATCAAAAAGGAAGGTATCAGTTTTCGTATCTTACGACGCAAATGGTAAAGAATAAATAAGAAGTTTCTTAAGTCGGTAGATGTTTAAGCCAAAATTCCCGGCTTAGCTCTTGTAAGGTAGTATTTCTATATGTCTAAAATGCCCAAATGCCTAAATTCTTAACTTAGAACTGCAGGAAGAGAAATGTTGTAGGGTATTTCCTGTTCGATCTATTCCGACTGTAAAGTTTTAATCTGTGTGATTCTTACCGTTTACTATTCTTGTGATTGTAGTGGTGAGATTATTGTAATCGGTATCGGCATCGATAATTGGGAATCGGTGTACTCGCCCAAGCACCCAAGTTAAGAATTCTTGCCTAATTATGAAATTTGGGATTATGAAATTTTCAATGTCTTCGTCTCTTCGCACTATCTGTAGAAATCGCTGTTTGAGATATCGATAATTTTTATACCCATCACCGAAGGACGAGAGGATTTTATCAAAACATTTGCAACGCCCAGAAAGAAAATTCAGAGATCCCACAAGATATATATATATATTGTTGATTAGCATCAAATTCTAAATCTAAATCTTTTCCTTGGCTAGAAGTATTGCATTTGGAACGATTACCCCGTTGGACATTCTAAAATCAGCTTCAGAACAGAATATCAATTCAATATATTACTTTATTAAAACTACTAGGCTCAACATCTTATGAACTATTTTTATAAATTAGAGCCGATAGCCTGTGTTGCTAGTGCTCAATATCTTTTTTTAGTCTAAGAATTTATTTCATTAGTCTAAAATTTTAATAATAATAAGAATAATAAATCGATTTAAGCATGTCCGTCTGTCCGTCTGTCCGTCTGTCCGTCTGTGTAATATCTGTTGCGAACATTTTCTTGGCCGCATAAATGAAGCTACCGACTTGAAATTTGACAGAAACGTTGGAAGCTCTTGCACTCAGGTTGGCATTGGAAATGGTCCACTTCGTTCGAAGGACACGCCCACAGCACTACGTGAACTGAAAACATCTCTTTTTCTGAAAATGTCTCTCGTTTTTGCTCGTTACTCATAAACTATAGCTAATAAATGTCCAAAAATTTGAACGAATATTTTATTAGCGATGGTTTAGCAAAAATACGATCACGCCTATCCAATATTATAGTGCACAAAAATTTGACTGTTTTTTCAATATCTTTATAACGCGCTTGCAGGCTGAAATTTTTCTTTAGAAAATATCCGTCTGAAGATTTTTTCCTAAAAAGGAACCACACAACCTTGATCACTTCTATATAATTTTATTATATATATAAGAGGACTCCCATGAGAACTCCCGTGAAAGCCGTATTTAAATTTGTATGTAACTAAGAATAAAGTAACGGGAGGTAATTGTAAGCGCTATGTCTCGGGCTGTAACACAGTTTTAAGATTACTTATGGAAAACATTTTTCCATATTTTTAAAAAAGAAAAAAACAAAGTCAGTTCTAGCGATAAACGAAGTCCCAAGAGGCTGTTTATGATGTCCAAATGATCAAATGCATTTAGTGGATCTGTCACCTTTTCCGATTGTGTTCCCCTTGCCATAGTTTCCTTTTCTTCAGAAAAATGATTTTGCAGAAAAAGAGAATAAAAAAAATTCGTTTCTTTCTCCACATATGCCAAGAACTGTTTGACAATATTTTGAAAAATTATAATAAAATATTTCATAATTTTTCAATAGAAATTATGAAGCAATGAAATGCACGAAATTGTTCTTTAGAATTTTGGAAGCCTTCTGCCGACTGCACCTGGCTTAAGCAATGCATAAAAGAAACTGTAATTAATTGTTTTTGCAAAACTCGATGCCATTCTTTTGTTCGATCAATAGAAGATACTTACAGTAACAAAATGATTTATAAAATCGATGGGAATTATTTCTAACTATAGGATTATGTATCAGTATTGGTAAATAATCATTTAGCCCTTTAACCCTTCTTTGGAAAGTCGCTAACTATAATGCGATTTATTTACAGTAGAAAACCCACTTTTTTCTTTTTTTTATATTTAATTTCTTCGTTAAAGTTGGGCAAGTGCCCACTTGAACACTTGTTAGAACGTTCTTTCCTTTTTACTTTTTTTTTTTTTTCAATTTAGGGAGGAATTCGTTACAATGATGGACACGTGCTGCTATTTAGCTTTAACCGAACGTAGAGAATCAATTGTTTACATAAATGTTTTCGTTTTTGTACTTTGCTCGGTTCACTGTTTCAATCAAAAAAAAAAAAAATAAAAGACATACTATGACATACATACACGCACATATACATTCGCACATGTATTGATTGTATTTCTAGAGTAGATTTTATGAAAATAAAATTTAATTTAATTATCCACAACACGTGCTTAACCAAATGCAATGATTTTAAACAAACAGCAGCATAAATGGCAACAACAAGAACAGCAACAAGAACAGCAACAAAAGCAACAATACTAAGAGAATGTGAAACTAGTGAGTATTTTTTAACCGCGCTTTCATCTCAATCGCTTTGATCATCATCATCGGCAGTAACCAGAAGAGTGGAGTGAAAAATTTCACACACGCTTAGTGGTTCGAATTTTTACACATACAAATATAAAAAGTAAAAAAAAAAAAACCAACAAACCAGAGCACTTCTTGTATATTATTTGAAAATCTGTGAAATTTATAGTGAACCATATATACGTACAAACATCCGTAGAGATACACAAACACACACACATATATATATATATTTATATACATTTATATATATGGTATGTGTATATATATATGTATATAGATGCGTGTGTATATGGCAATCAATTTCACAATCACGTTTTCATTTTCGGAATTATGCTGGTGGCAAAAATGATCTTTATTCCGAGTTTGCGTAAACATTTCAGAACATCGTGAAACGCATTTAACTGACACGTTGCAATGTATGATGAATTCGTTGCTTTTTCTGCGTTAAGTATCTGGACATGTATATATGCGTGCATCCATTTGTTTGTGTATGTGTTCTATATTTATGTACACGTATATGTGTGCATTTGTTAGTTAGTTTTTCTACCATATTCAAGACTTTAACAAGTTTTTATTGAAGCAACTGGAAGACCGATAAACTTGTAAACACCTTTTAGTGGATAGTTTTTTGTTGAGTTCGAACTTGAAGTGACTCGAGACAGCATTTAGTTTTCGTCACTGTTTAAGAGATTCATGCGATTTGTTTGCTTTATAGCTTACAAAAGTATCAATAACGCTGGGTTATTATTACTGTCGTTGATCGTCATCGTCGTCATTGTCGTCATTGTCGTCATCGTCGTCATCATTATTGTCTGTTGTTCTTTGTCGTTATTGTTTTTGTTGTAATTGTTGTTGCTGTTGCTGTTGCTGCTGCTGTTGCCACTGCCTGTTGTTATTGTTGTTATTGCTAATGTTGTTGTTGCAATGGCACGTATAAAATATTACTTATAAATCACTAATGACAACTGTCAGTTGTGAAACATTCTCGGAAACATTTCAAACAAGTTGATGTACAAACCAAACAAATGAATGCGTACAAGTGTGAATCTTTGTTTGGCGATGTGTGAGCGCGTCTGCTTATATGTGAGCTTCTTAGATTACGCACAAAAACTGTCTACTGCTACTACTACGACTACTACTACTACTGCTACTACTACTACTACTACTACTACTATTGCTACTACTACAAGAAGCATTTTTGACTGTTTAAGCAGTGTCATCATCAGTTTCGCCTGTCGTGTTTTCTCGTCATAGCATCAAGTATCAAGCATCATTATCATCTTCAATAGCGTTTTAATCATCGTCATCGTCATCGTCATCGTCATCGTCGTCATTATCATTATCTTTAGCATCGTCATTATGAATGTCATGTGCGTATCTTGAAAACAGGTCTCCTGGCATTTCGAACATTGCACTACATGCTTACGGATTCCAGCCAATATTGCACGCTCAACGACAATCAACAGCAAATTGCGCCTTCTCCTTCTCCTGCTCTTTCTTTTCATCTTCTCCTTTGTCTTGCATTATTCTAAGTTACACTGTTTGCTGTGCCGTGCCGTATTGTGCTACCTTTCTGCCAGCCATCCGTCTATTTGATCAACTGGCCTGTCAATACTTTTTTTAGGTCTCGTCACAATCGTTACAATCGTACATGACCGACTATTACTATATATGATGGATATGTCGGCGTCTCTGGCTAACAAGTGCATGCGACGATCGTTAACTTTTCTAATAAGATTTCACAGCGATTTACTCTTAACAAATTTGTGTCTCCTCTCATTTATCCTCTTCTTTTTTTTTTTTATTCTTTTCAATTTAAAATAGCAGTACACACATATTTGCTTTGAAAGTACAAAACTTAAGGAGACCAGGCCTCCATAAAGATGAAACGATATGAATCGAATAATAAAGGAAACTCGTTCAAACATTCAGTTTCTGAGTCAGTAAATTTTACATCAAATTCTATAGCCATCTTTCTAACGACTATCTACGAAGTCCTGCAGAAAAGAACTAAATTTTTTTCAAACAATTTTCAAAAATTCTTTGATTTCCTAATAAAATGAACAACAAACACTTTTCGAAACTATTGCGGGATATAGCTGAGCTATAATCGCTTCATGTACATCTGAATGGAATAAATTGTGACTTATCCTGCGTCGTCTACTTACAAAGCAACAAAGGTAGCAATTAATCAAAGTCGCACATTACACATTACAGTGCAAGGAAAAGTAGTTGTGGCATCACTAATACCTACTTATCTTTTCACAGACGACATAAAAAACTTAAAAATTTGAGAGCAAACCCTTGTAGGACCTATAGAGTTAAGGTAAATAACACCGCGCGGAAATTAAGACAATTTTCATTCGGTGACATTAGAATTACGAGGTAATACTTGAATACGTGACTATATAGGTGGGTTACATCTTTGCTATTGAAAATTAATTTTTTTTTTTATTATTTTTATTTTATTTTTAAAACCCCTATAAAATATATACATATATACATATATATATATACATTGATTAGTATTAAATTCTGAATTTATTTGTCCATGTCTGTCGGTCTGTTCAACCGTTTATCTATTCGTTCGTGTGGATATGTTTGTTAAATATTTCCCGGTCACGAAATTTACGAAATGAGCTTCAAAATTAGCAAAAATATTCAAAACTTTGATACGAAAGTTGAGATTGAAAATGAGTCAAAACAACCAAAGGCTGCAAGAGAACACTTCTGATGTCTGAGCTCTTTTGCTCTTTATTAGATATGCGATTGCACAGCAGATGGAACGATAAAAATTGATCCGTATATCTTATGGCTGATCATGTAGTATCTAAACGAAAAATAAAAAATCTTTCCGAATTAAATAGAATTAATAGAGTTAAAATAATTAAAGCCATAATGGGCCACGGTCCTGCTCCAAATCCCTTTGCTTTCAATATATTGCATTACTGAGTTGGACTATGTCCTCCATATAGTTTCGGCAGGCTGAATTTTATAATATTTTTGGCATGCTTTTTTTCACGCCTTCAATTCATCCAAAAAGCCATTTCGACATTTCAGTCCCGGAAGTAGAGAAAAGATCAATTGACGCAATGCACAAGGCTTTTGGTTATCCGTGGGCACTAATGACTGTAAACCTTACTGAGAGTGAAGTGTGTCCTTTTTATTTGAGACGCACTATCAGCCAGAATTTTGTAGAGAAATATCCTCTCTAATATTTTTATGACAATCGATCACGATTGATCAAATATGATCACCCAATTCTTCAATACATCAACTATAAGCTCCCAAACTTCTTTTCATGCTTCATCCCATTCATGTCTACTTCCTTTTGACCGAGACGATTCTCCTTTGGTCTTCTGCAATGAGCAATGAGCTTTTTGAGATGCGCAATTTTTTTCAACTTTAAAACGACAAAAAAAATATAAAAGCAAAAGTAGTGAAAGTGTGGCTAACCAAAAAAAAACAAATTTCAACAAAGTAAACGAAAGAATTGCATTTAAACTGAATGCAGCCGCTTAAGTAGAAAAAACTTCGAAATATTTTTCAAGCGAATCTGTAGAATGGTAAAGGTCGGGTTCAACGTACAACTGATATACATATATATATATATATAGAAGAAACGCAAAAACGTTCTACACATTAACAAGCGGTCCTGTTCCCCAAAATATTGCCATCGAAAATTATTAATGAAAGCGTGGAAGGATTTTGTGCTTCGACGTTCTCTTCGGTTTAACTGAGCTCGACTGCTGCGTAATTACTGTGGATATCAGATGGAACGTCATAATTAACTGAAGAAACATTACAAACCATCTATGAAAATTTGTAATCACAAGCAACACTGATTTTTACTATAAATGTATATGTGTTCGATAGGTGAAATTGTAGGGAATCAGTACTGAGGAGGCAGTCAAATATTCTTTCAGAAAAATATTTAATGCGCTATACATAATTAACGTGTCGCGACAATAATAGTAGAAAAGAATAAGCATAATTTATTGGTTCGTCTAGAGGCCACTGACGGGAAGATAGCCCACTAACAAAGTCTCTATTTTTGACTTTTGTGTCTTTGTTTAGAGTTGATTTACCGCGAAATAAAAAAAGAAACCGGCAAAGTGGCAATACAAATTAAGAAAGAAGAGAAGAAGAAGAGAGACCATCCACATAAGTAGCCGATAAGGTAAAAATCGCGACTGCCAAGTCGGTGTTCACGAATTAAGATCTCATTTCGTTACAGTTCACTTTGCTCGTAGCCATAATGAGTGCTTAGTCGATATGGCAACCATCACCGTATTACGCGAAATGTTCCCGACAGCCCAAAAAAAAAAAAAATCAAGTCTAACATTAATATCACAAAAGCAGAAACTAAGTTATTGCTATTAAGTATCACGCTGCGTGTGTATATAGTTACTGAAAGAGTACAGTGTACAAGTCGCGTTATTAAAAATTTCAGCAAACTAAGGTCACTCCGAAGTTTGTCGTTCGGGAAGTCTTTTCGTTCTTTCCCAACACCGGATTAAATTGTGTTTTTTCACACCCAAGTTCGCACTTAAGCCGCGCAATTGTTTCATATTTTGTCAGGTGTTAGTTAGATCAAGGCGTGCTTGTGAAAAATTCGAATGATTGTGCGCAGCAGTTTTTGGTTAGCGCCCTTTAAAAATGAAAAATGAAAAGCAGTATTTTTAGAATGTCAGTGCCAAAACTGGTTTGCGAAATTTCGATCCGCCAATTTTGATGTTGAAAATGCATGACGTCCTGGAAGGCCATTTGATATTGACGGAGACACAACAAAGACATTAATTGATGTAAGCCGACGAATGATAACTCGTGAGATTGTTGAGAGATTAAATTTATCGAACTCGACATTTCATTATAAAATATTTATGTAGTATAACAAAACCGTTCTGCCTTTCATTTTCTTAATAAAAAAGTATTAAGTTTGTGGGGATTTATGCAACCCTAGAGGCACACTTGGGATAAATTTATCTTACGTTCTACCGATCGAGTCAGAATTGCTTGCCGCATGTATCCGTCTTTTTTTCTTGAGATCTTCGACCGGTGAGGTGACCTGTTTTAGTTTAAAAACGGACGCTTCCCATACAAAGCCTCATTTTGAAAAGTCTCTATATAAATAACCGTACGGTTGTGTAGACATGAAGACATTTAGGCATTTAGGGCCCACTATAGTGTTCTTATTCATCTTTACGAGCGTTTTGTTGACATTTCAATGTCACTCAGTTATCAGGTAAATAAAAAAAAGAAGTTTAGAGAGCGCGTTGGTCTAACTTGTCACCATTTACTGTACCATACATGGGACGTTACTGCAGGCCGAAATGGTGCGATAGTAGTAGTTGTTGCAAGTTAGCACTCTCTACGGTAGCTAATGGTCACCTATTAGTTATTACAATTAACAGAAATTCAATCATGAGGAAGTCCCGTTAAACTGCTTATAAAATATTGTTAAAATTAACTTATAAAGAGAACGTGAGGCTTACGATTGATTTTGAAACAATAGAAACAAAAAATATTGATTTCTGCGCGAGAACTGATAGCCTCATCTAGTTAGACAAAGGTTTGAGATGAACTTAGAGTGCCGTGTGGTCACCTTTGCAGTGCATTTCAATGCAATGTTGGCGTTGTATTTCTAAAACTATTTCCGTAAATCGATGGAAATATTTTGGAATCTGGTCTCCTTGTCGTGACCATTATTGTTGGAATTGAATTTACGTACTTGTGCTGTAAAATTCTATTTTACTTTTTGCGTTCTTTTTTTGGCTTGTTTAGCAAATATCTTCGCAGATCTTTATTATTGATATTTTTCTGCTATATACGTAGACGTTATAAGTAAAATTGTCAATCTTTACAATGGCCTAGCGATAGTGCGAGCATTATGGCGATGATCATCATTAATAATCATAATATATAATAAATGCTCATAGCTTGTGTGTTATGCATGTTCGCACCCATCCTCATCATCCTCATCCTCATCGTCGTCGTCATTATGTGATTCTGTGTGATTGTGATCAAAAACTTATGGAATCATAATGAAATAATAAATATTTATAAGTTCAGATGTTCACTAACTGTTGTTGCTATTGTTGTTACCTACTCTTAGTGTTATTGATACTTTGCCCAGATCTACATGCAACGATAACGTTACGAATTGTTTAATTTGGTCCTAAATGGTGTGCAGAGATCATAAATTAAATAATGTCGGTTCTGCCGGTTTGTGTTTTTTCCTTATTTTTATTCTTTTTTTTTTTTAAATGTTTGCAACTTGCAAGTGTTTAATAGGTATACATGAATGTCTGTGTTATTTGCCTGGTTATGATGGTGAATGGTGTGAATCCATGACCACTGGTTTCACAGTTATCTAAAATATTACAAAAATTTCATAATCATGTTTTTCGCGAAAAATACAAAAAGGACACATTTTTTTTTTCTTTTTTTTTTTTTTTTTGTTTTTTGTAACTTAAAATTTTATATAAATTTTGTTTAAACTCATCGTTTCATTCGCTTAGTGTTTCACTTTTTCCGTCGAATTCCCGCTTAGGTAGATTGCACTTAGTAGTAATCTATGCAATTTTAAATGATTGGCTAATATTTACATTAGGATGACGAAGAAGTCTTCTTTAGAAACGTTGTCTAAGAAATTTATTTAAAAATAGCAACCCGTTGAACTCATGTGTGGAGACCGTTTAAAGAAAGGTGAAGAAATATCGAAGCTGTGCGCGCACCTCTTAACCCTTTAACTGTGTAACCGCGTAAAAAAGAATCAAAACACAGCAAAGCTGGTTAACCAGTAAAATTCCGAAAAAACTAAACTACTCCTTGTTTGCTCTCTTTAAGATATGGAGATAAAATATCCTAATGCTTGTGGCATTAAATGCGATTTTATTAAAGTTTCTTACAATGGAGGGCTTAATAACTGTATTCCATTTCCTATTAATGAATTCTTAAAATGAAATATTTTTTTTAGATGATCAGCTACGTCTCCTATACGTCTATGCACTACGGTCATCAGGAAGGATTGTAGATAAAAAAGCAAGAAAAAAAGAAGAAGAGGTGTGCACCCACCCAGCTTAACGATACAAACATCAGAATCGAAGAGAATTTGTTGTTTTATTAAATGGCCAATTACATAAAGGATGTCTCCTATATGCGTGGGCACGATGGCGATTCGGAAATATTGCAAGTAGAGAAGTTGGAAAGGAGCGAGTAGGGTTCGTCCGCGTTCGGCTTAGAGGTAAGAACATCAGGCATGACGGGAGTTATTTTTTTGTGCTCATTCAAGACTGCTTCTGTTAGGTGAGAGGACGGTGGTTACCATAAAGGATCATAGACAGAAAAGGAGAAGGGGAAAAGCACATTACACATTTGTGCATATCTAATCTAAGGTAAGAACATTGGCAAAGGCCTGGATTTTTTTTAAGAGGACCAGCCATTCTCTACATGTGCTAGCAAGATAGTGATTGGGAAGGATTTTAAATAGCAGAGAGAGGAAAGAAAAGCTGCACATCCGACTTAAAGGGAAAAGCCTCAGGAAAGAGTAGAGTCTGTTTTCAGACGAGGGGGATATTCTTGATACGTGCAAGCACGACGGCGGTTATGAAGGATTTCAGATAACGGAGATAGGAAACAAACAATATAGCGTTAACAAAGAAAGAGCATCGGAAAGAGACGTAAAGACAGGCACACGTAGATTGCTCCAAAGACTTTGGCTTATTTCGAAACTTATTTTCTAAAACTTTCTCAAACGAGTAAGTCATCTTCTCATCCATCCATTCATCCTTACTTCCTTCGTTCCAACTATCTTTTATTGCCATTCGAAACGGCAGTGGCCTCTAATTGCTAAGAGTTTCTCCTCCAGCAAGCATTACTCTTCTTTGGTAAAATTGGTATCATTCATTAGTTACTTGTCTTCTTCGAAAAGGCAACGATCTACGTTTATACGATCGTTGTTTGAGATTTGTTTATACCCACCACTATACGATGGGGATACATTCGTTTTATTTTCTTCCATAATGTATGTAACACCCAAAAGAAAGCTTCAGAGAAAAAGAGGTATATAGATCCTTGGCCAGCGTTAAATTCTGAAATGGTTTGACCATGCCGGTCTGTCGGCCCCCACAAAGTTACAAGTAATTAAATTTTAATTTTTTGACTTTTTTGACTTTTTACTTTTTTTTATTATAAGGCAAACACGACGAAATGTTTAAAGCTATTTTGTACACTCCTCCAATAGGAGATATATTATCTGCCTGAAAATAGGTTAATTTTAAAATGGATGTGGTAGACACCGCGATTAATTTGTTCTTAATAATACCAACTTGGAGAACAGAATACGAAAATATAGTGGTGGGTATGCCAGATTCGACCCCCACCGCATATAACTTTCTTACTTGTTTTTTATCAAAAGACTTATCATCACTGAAAAATATTGAAACTTTTACGTTTGTCTTCTTTTATAAAGCGCTACATTCCGTATGTCTTTAAGGTCACATAGCTTTCCACTACTACTTCGAAAAATGTCATTCTCCATGAAGTTGCTATTGAAGTTTTTTTTAATCAGGGAAAAGGGGGCAATGTAAACGGAGTAAACGGTGAGTTTTCATTACAAACAACTAAACTAAACATAAGCGGAAGTTTATTTAGTCAAAGATCTTTTAGGAGGACGCCTGTAAGAGTCAGTTATCACGCAAGCCGAGGCAGAGGTGTACGACTACACATGGTAGATGTATTTGCAAGACGTTTCTTATGTTCTTGTTATTGCTATTCTTTAAATATGATTTAAACTAAGTATCCTGGCGTTTGGTGTTCTTTTGTTTTTTTTCTCTTCAGTATAAGGAAAGAGAAGACATTTTCTTATAATTAATTGCTTCGTTTTAGGTAAACAATGTTGTGTTAATTTCAACGAATTAAACGATAACATCTTGACATTAATTATATGCACGTACCATCGATATAAATCGTTTGACCATCCATTATGGTCATTTTAGTATTATACAAACACACACACACACACGCAAGCTTTCACATACATTACTTTTGGTCAGGCGTCGTCCCATTACTATTCAAGCACCTTAATAGGCTTTCATTCAGTTGGTTGGTTTGCAACTTAAGCCTGCATATGCACGTAAATAAAATGAATGTGTTCTTCCATAACTTTGGACACTAATGTCTTTGTCGTTCTATATGGCAATTGATATGTTATTGCACTCGCTCAACAGCCGGTCATATTGCATTTAAGAATTAGAGAATCGCTAGTAATGATTTCAAATGTAAATAATTTAGTTCGTGTCGTAATTTGCATAATGACATGTTTTCTCTCATCAATAGTCCTTTATGTTCTTTTGTCAGTTTACTACGCCCTTCTTTTTAGTTTTGAAAAATTTCTTTAACTTGCAAAGGTTTCGACTGTTCTTCGCTCCGTAATGTCTCAACAACTCAACAAACATTTGTTGTTATTTGACTTCACTTTTTCAATGTTGATAATTAATTTAAATAATTTTTTTTCCTTCTTGCCACTTTATTTTTCACCCTTAGTTAACTTTTCTCCTTATTCCTTTTTTTTTTTTGTTCATTTATTAGAAAAGGGGTTAACGGAACGAGTATAGAAACTGGGATGAAGTGGTAGTTAGTCCTCTAACAAAGTTATATAATTACATTATCTATGGTTTTCATACCTATCACCCGTTCCCTGTTATGAACACGCACATATATACATACGTGTAAATATATTGACGTAGTGACATGCACAAGCTCTCGAAAATGTGATCATATGCGTTGGTTTCGTTTTCAAGCGTCATTTAAATTCATTGTTTAAATTTATGCCTGCTTTCGCTCTCTTTGTCTGCTTTTTACGATCCCTTTTGGGAGCTAATCATGTAAAAAGTTTACTCATATAGCGACTTTTTAAAACAAGTATTTTTACAGGAGTTGATCGAAAAATTGGTCCGATCCGGACCATCGGAACCATACCTTCGCTTCTGAGCTAAAATATGTTTGAAGAAAACAAGTCGGACAGAAGGAGAGACAAGCTTAGATAAAACGTGCCTCGATTTCACTTACCTCATAGTACTGCGTACAGCCGCCCGAACTGAATATGCCATTGTATTGCTAGAAGTAGTATAGAATGTAGAGTATAGTATCGACAGAAGAATTATTCACCAATTATTCAATATTGTTGTGATCGAAAGATAGCTATACTAAGTTTACTTTCACTACCTCAGCATGGTGCTTTAAGTACTTCGTACGGCTTGCCATACTGAAAAAGCGTTACAAGTCGTTCGCGTAAAGTTATTCACCGGAATTGCGGGCAAACAGCTCCTGTGTTTGCATCTCTTCGCATTGGCTGGGTTTCGGGAAATTTTCACTAAAAACTCAAACCATATTTTTGCCGACCTGCCTCATTGGCGTGTGTTATTTTTGTGTTCTGGGTACGTCATTTCAACTCGAATTTAAAGTTCAAGATGCATTTTTTTAGATTAAAATAGAGAAGCCCCACCTCAAGCATTTCATTAACCACTCTCTGCCATCAAATTTGACAGTTAATGTCATTTAGGGACTTGCCAACTAAATAAGTAATAACTAGTCGTTCGGATAGGTCCGTTCAGCTTAAATATCAAAGTCTGCATAGCATAATTCTTGTTTATCTTTTCACTGCGGGATACCTTCTAATACTAAAATGTTTCTTGGATCTTATCGAATCTCTGGTGTATATTCCTGGTAAATCACCAGTGCTGTTACAGAAATAACAAGCCAAGTGTATTATGGGAAATGCAGTTACTGAAAACGTTACATTCGGCAAAACCAAAATGCTTGGGATGATATGCTTTTAGTCCAATAAGCCTAAAAAAGCTATAAGTGTCTTTAGGCACAGAAAATTGAACACCTGCCACGTCAAGCACACATACAGACATCTCAAATCTTACCGTTAAGTATAAACGCCTGGCTTCTTCGATTCGAACTTCGTTTGGTAACGAGATTTTACTTAGCCTTGTAAACATTTGTTCCGAATTCACTTGAAGTATCTTGAAAGCTCCGGCATAGTTTTCTTCTTGCAGAGTTTAAGACAACAAGAGAACACAAACAGAAAAATACTCTAATGTTTTTGAAGTTTCACGTGAAGTAAACTTAATCGAAAACCTTATTCTTTCTTGTCATTTATTCATTATTAAGTAGCTATAAAGTCGGAGGCCTATTATCTAGTTACACAGACACATTTCATGGGCAAAAAGAAACTACAACGTAAGTGAGTATACAAGTCAGCTAAATGGTTACAAATGTTGATTACATTTGCCATAAACTCATCAGTAATCATCAGTCAGTATGAGTAATTTTCTTCTAAACGCACTCAAGCGTGCATTGTGGGATTTCAGATTCAGAAGTAACGCACTCTCATATCCAGCAATATGAACAGTATAAAATCTTTCTTCTGATGAGTTCGAAAAACGTGGTGTTAATATGAAAGGGCTTCTGTTTGATTTAGAGAACTGCGCTCGTGCTATTAAAATTGGAGATCAAGATGGAATGATTTTGTGGAGGTAGATAAACAACCTGAATTTTAAATAATCGGCAAAGGAGAATTTATAGAAAGCATGAACGAAGTAGAAGATGTGGTCTTTAAGTTAAACGCTGTGCAGAACGCGTCTTGTGTGGTTACCAAATATTGTCCTAGTAAATAAAGCCTATCTAACTTATACCTTGGACACCCAGAAAAGACTTCAATACATGTGTGCATAATAAACATGCGTCATGGAGAGGGAATTAGGTTTAGATTGTACAGTTTTTGGAAGGTAAGACAAACCTCAGCAGAGATATTGTCCATGCCAAAGTTGCCAAAGTTGAGTTTGCAATCAAGGGTTACCCCAAGACATTGCATTGAATCTGCAAGATCAATGGATTACCAAGGTATTCTTACATTGGACTTGAATAATGCAGCTTGGGGAGACTTGAAGAGTTAATGCAAAACATACTCTCCATCATCCAGAAGTTAACATTTACCAAAAGCTCGTTAATAATGAAATCTCTTACCAACTTTTCTGCCCACTAAACCTTCCAGATCGTTCTTTACTAAGTATCGGCAAGCATTTACTATTTCTAAGCTTAAGCCCCCATTCATATTTTTTAATTAGAAATTAGAGCTTTTTCATGAACTAAAGAAGATAAGAAAGAACAAGGCAAAGGGGGAAAGAAGATTATATTTTTCAACACGGATAGTTGTGAATTTTCTAATCTTAAGCCCTAATTGTTTGTTTATTTGCAATCTAAGTAATATTTCTGTTAAACAATTTCAATTTTTATTCATTTTTCTATACATTTTTTTCTTTCTTTATCTGGTTTGTCTTTGAGAGACGTGCTCATCATACGAAATTTCTCTTCTCTTAAGCTAAACAATTTAATCATCTAAAAGTATTTTTAACACAACACATATGTAAATATATATATATATATATATGTACGTGCGTGTGTTTGTTTGTATATGTTCACATGCGTGCGTTGAGTTATTTACTAAATTTTCTGTTATATGTGACAGCTAGAAGCATGTGGGGGTTAAATAGATTAGTCATCAATTATGTAAAATACTCGTAAATCACCGAATAACGCGCCCCATCCAGACGCGTTGACCAATAAACCGCTTGACTTATCCAGCTTCATACTTTATTCGTCTCTTCTTCCTTCTGCAGTATTTTACAAGGGGACACAGTCACTATAAATGTTAAATTATTTGAAATGCGCATTGCAGTCCGTTACCATTACTACAATAGTAATAATAATCATTGTTAATGTCACTGTTGTTGTTGTTGTTGTTGTGCTTACTGCCTTTCTATTGTTTGTTATTTTCGCATGCAAGACACGTTAAGCCAAAAGCAGCAACATTTTCTGTTACAATTTAGAGTAAACGCTAACAGTCTGATATATATTTTAGATACATGAAGGCACAAAAGCACACTCAAACGCGCGTGCACACACATAGGCACGCACTCACTAATACTAAAATTATACCTCACTCACGTTCAAACGTAATTTACGCTTTGTTACATAAAATTGCATTTTATTTTACGTTAAAATTTTATGCGATTTATGCGACAGAAACGATACAGTCTTGTTAGCTTTTTATATGGTATTCAATAACGTACCAATACGTCTCAACAATAAAAGCAATACTAACAGCAATGGCGGTAGGCTTAGCAGCACCATCGAAAAACACATCATAATCATCTCTATGCTGGAGATTAAAGTGAATAACAACAAAAAGCTGGTCGTTACTCCTGTTGTTGCCCTTGTTGTTGTTCTAACTGGTTACTGTTATTGGTTCAGTTGGTCGTTGTTAGAGAGAAATGCATTTATCAAAATTCAAAAATTGAATATAAACTTTTACGGCATGATGGCGAGTGTGTGTGTGCTTGTGTATGTATGAATGCGTGCTTATATGCATATAGCACACACATGCCTATGTGTGTATGTTAATTAAATATGGACACTTGTTACAGGTGATGTGCACAAAAACAACAACAATAGAAAACATGAAAAACAACAATAACAACAACGACAACAAAAGCAATAGCAACTAATAGATTTTAGAAAGTGCGAGCAATTTGTGCATCAAAATTGCACACAATTTGAATTGAATTGCAATGTTCGGTCATTGTTGCCTGTCAGTCTGACTGGAAATACATTAAACTTTATTGTTCTTCAATTAGAAATCAAATGCTCTAATTTGTTATCCAAAACTGGTCGACGCGATGAACGTTACTGCTTACAAAGAAACACACAATGGAAGTCTTACCGAATGTTAAAAAGGTTTGAATATAATCAGACAGACGGCGTCCCTTTTACTTTTTCTTTTCATTGGGCTGAAAGGAGAGATTTAAGCCCGCTAAAGCGCATCTGCGCCTAATACTTAATTATTCCCGACCGAGATAGGGCGGCCCTTAGAAGGCTATGTCTATCGCCTAACGATCACATGCGACTTTTGTTGTTGCACAGTAATCGTAACTCAATCACAACGGCTTAAATGAGTAAGAAAGTTATATTCGACTGGGACCAAATGTCGTATACCCACCATCCTTAAAATCTTTAGCGCCTCATGCTTTTATTTATAGTTGTAAAAAAGTGCATGGCATAGAACTTGTCTTGTACCTCTTAGTTCCACAACATATTATATAACCAAACCTTGTTATATAATTTATTTTACTCACTATCCTTAAGCAACAATGGAAAGAGCAGCAGTACGTTGTGTGGATTTTTTTCTTGCAAATAGGGAAACAGACAATCGCAGGCAACGCAGTCTTAAAATTGTATTATATTTCATTATGCCCCGCACCGCTTGTAGAGAGTATATAAGTAGAGTACATTAAGCGGATGTATGTAACACCAGCTCTTTTATTATAGCGAAAACAATTCGGAACCGATTGAATATTGTGATGAAATTTGACACACCGACGTGCTTTGAATGCCCTTGGAAATAGTTTGGATCGGCCCACTTTTTCGACCACCCCCCATATAACGCTCTATTTTCAAACATCTCGTTCTGCATTAGTATGTGCACACTCTTAATTGGTATGAAAAACGTGGTTCGGTTTTGGCAAAGCTCTAAGCTCTCTCTGATATAAACGTTACTACAAAAAGTGAATCTTTATATAGTCAAAGGTGTAATTTTTAATATTTCATCGTAAAAATTATTTCAAAATTGTAAACAAACATAGAAATCAACTTTACCGAATTTGCACCACGTAAATATATTTTTTGGATACCATCGCATGTAAGGATTCCTTCAATATTCGGATACAGACTTACAGACGCACACCCTGATCAAGAATATATATACTTTAAAGGGTCGCTAAAGCTTACTTATAGCTGTTGCAAAGGTAAGGTATGTATGAGTGTATCTATGGGTGGTGAGTGTAAAAAGAATGTAGCTGACAAACTGCAGTAGATAATCACTTATTGACTTGAGTTACAACTAGCTCAGGTTGCTCGTTGTAGCTAAGTTGATAGCTACGCTTACAAGATATGGAGAAATTTTGTGTGCTATCGAACCTTATTTTTTCTTAGCCTGCAACCTTGTTCTGATCAAAACTTCTTTCGCTTTTCATTACAAAAAAATGGCAAAGAATAGTAAAGCCGCCCCAGCGGAAAAATATTAGCACACACGCTCGAAAAAACGGAGATGTACAATTTTCAATATGTAAGAAATTTTGATCTAAAACGTGGTATGAGATATATTCTATAGCCGCCTTAAAATTTCGTAAATAAAAATTTTGCTTCTTCGTTTGTAAGACCCAAAAACCTGCCTAGCATTCCTCATAAAATACGTGTTTTCATAATCATAATTGTTCATAGACAAGTCTCTCAAACTTGTCGGTGATTTTTCAATAAATTTCTAAGCATTTTTATCATATCTTTACCATATATAAAATCCATAGAGTGCTCAGTTTATCGTCCTGTTCTTCTCTAAAATAAATTCATTAGTGATCTGTCGTTACATATACAATTTAAAACATTCCGTCTGCTGGAGAAGTGTATGTGCGTGTAAGAAATACGTATTTATATATGAATACATAAAATGTTGCAGCGAAATTAAACTTTTGTTGAATGCCAGCAAATAATAACACACACAGGCAAGAGTACAAAACCAAAATGCAATAATCATACCTTATACCACTTGTGATACAAGAGCATATTAAATTAATGCAACACCCAGAAGTACTTGAGATAGTCTTACCTTTTATTAGAATTATCCAGAATTATTTCTGAATCAATCTAAACTTGTCTGTCCGTCTTATATTCTTGTGTTCAAGGCTTCAAGCATTTGGGTGAACTGAAAGCAATTCGCGCCAGTAGTGCTTTACCTTGTGCTATCATCTGAGTCAATTACATTTTTTCATAATGACAAATGGCAAACTTACGGTAATTTACTTTACAAGTAGTCAGTGAACCCCACCACGTGACGTGGTATCATTGTATGCGTCTAATTTGCATATTGTCACTGTCGTACCAACCACCGATGATACATTAGATTGGCTAAGTGTTTATAAGGTGTAGAAACATGCATCAAACAACACTCAACATATAAATGGTAGAGTGAAAGGCTAAATTTGTCTATCTGTCCACAGTTGCAGCCTTTAAGGCCTGCTTGAAAAGCATTAAACCGGTTCTAGAATTTTTCCCTCACTTCCATCATTCTCAATAAGTTCTCTCGAAAAATTAGTTAAATCAAGCGAAAAATCTGTCCACAGTTACTAAAATACCTATACAAATAAGGCTCATCTTTAATCTATATTACCTTGACGATCCATATATGATATTATATGCGATATGATGTACGATATTATACCCAACATCATATATCATCAATATATGGATGAAAGGCAGGTCGCAAGCCGAATATTTTTACTCTTCTTTCTTTAGCTGCGCATCTCTCCATTATTTTACTTCACTTAGGAAGCTCTTCTATCAATTCGTGGCTTAAGAGCAATTAGAAATGAACAATATTTTTTTTTCTTCCAGTTTTTCTTTGTGCTTGTACAATGCCTGTGATATCCGTATATCCGTATTCAGCTAACACTAGTGCTTCTACTCGCACAACTCTCCCCATATTTTCCTCTTACAACTTATCAACGTTTTGGGATTTGTTAGATAAATATTTCTTGTTATTAAATCAATTACAATACGTTTACAATAGAAATGGGCGTGAAATATTGCCAATAGGCGTGGTAATCATCAAACATAAGCTAAGAGTTTTAGTAACAATTTCCTTTTGCCACTCTTATCGATACGGCTTCTCCGGTCGACTGTATAACAACGTTAAGACATTGTACGCAACAACACTAACGTATGTCAGGATAATTATTATTAATACCAACTTTCAGGAATTGGGGTAGTGATAGTGTTGTTTGTGGTGAATGTGGGGTTGAAAATGATTAATCTGAACATGTGTTGTATTATGTGACCATCACGCGAACTTACAGCAACGCATCCAAGGATCTCTTTTTATAAGAGTTCATCAGGATAATTTCAAGAAACTATAAAAAGGTCATTCAGAGAAAGCCTGATAATAGCACGTGTCCTTGGTAAGGCACGTGGCTTTGAATGAAGATGTGTTCCGTTAGCCTCCCATCGTGCGGAATTTGAGAATTATCTGATAAACGTTGCGAATTAAATGCAAAAATTAAACACAACGACACAAAGAGGAAAGCACGCGCACAGAAAGGAAGGAAACCAAAAAAAAAAAAGCAAAACAAAACGAAAAAGATGTTATTGAGTAGGTTTGTGGGCGATTTCAATGCGGATGTGATTGTATATTTTTGCCTTTATATTAAAACCATTTAACAGATGCATTTAGACGGTTTAATAGGACATAAGCGATAATCGCATACCATTCAGTCCACTTGTTTGATTTTCCCAGGGAAATAAATGACAAATAACACGGAAGTAAACAATGCAAAAATGACATTTCTACTGTTGTCCTGGCAGTGGAGCGTTCTAACGTTGATTGATTTCAATTTCGCTACAGAGAAATGCTAACAAAGGAAACGGAAATAATTTGCTAAAACTAAATACGCCTCATAA
This sequence comes from Glossina morsitans morsitans, assembly GCA_001077435.1. Lineage (NCBI taxonomy): Eukaryota > Metazoa > Arthropoda > Insecta > Diptera > Glossinidae > Glossina > Glossina morsitans. Next base: position 24,704 of record CCAG010005545.1, read on the forward strand.
GCTACATAATACTAATTAAAAATATAAGAAAGAAACGGTAATCATCTTAAATGGAAACTTTTCATAATAATACTACTGATAATATCTAGTGGTGAACGAAAAATTTGATGATTTTCTCATTTAAACTTCGCATTCTATGAAATCGTGACACTGTTCTTTATTTTGCGGGTTGATAGTCCTGTCTTTAATATCCGTGTGTTTATGTAAACATACCTAAGTGCTTTTTCATTACACAAATAGAATGCAAGTTTACGCTTACCCGCCATGGCGTAAAAGATTCGGTCACGACTGAATATGAGCTTCTTATTTGTTTAGATTGAAATTGTCATCCCTACCATGAGCCTCTCAGAGCCTCTGAAAGATGCCTCCCAAAAAATTTCGCATTTTTTAATATTTTATATATAAAATTATTGTACGTTATAATCACGTTGTGATGTCCGTCATAATTAATTTAAAAAAAACACGCGCTTATCTTTTCTCATTCTATTCTCCAAATACTTTTATATGACACCCATATCGTCCTACGGTCCATCTAACTTGCAACCTTATGTGTGCAACTTTGAAGCGTAACGTTTAACCTGCAACCGGGGCCGGGAAAGAAAAAAGTACTCATAAATATATATATAGCCAACACACACACCCGCACACACGCACACACACACAGACACACACAAATAAGCGTACAAATATAAATAAGAACACGAGCACGGATATACGTATATACACATATACGCATACACACCAAACATACATATAACAAAAAAACAGCAGCAATAAATAACATAACAATTGAATAGCAGAACAGAGGCTAACATGCAAGAAAGCCCGCAATCTCAAGGGGACCCGTTTAAAAAAAGCGGCCGTGTACAACGCACGCCGGAGCTTTTGATCCAGAAGCAGGCCCAGGTGAGAAGCCACTCATCACCACCGATCCTGCAAGGAAATGTGCAAGTGGTGAAGAAATATTCAGACGCATGTAGCGAGTTAGGCGATAAAATTACGGAGTTCGTTGAAATGGATGTCCATCCCAGGCGCACCAGTCATCAACCGATGAAGGAGTTGGTGAATCTGCCGGCTGGAAAAGCGGCACAGGAGGGTGTAAAGCTAAGACGAAGCGACGCAAACGGACGTAATATCAAAACAAAAAGGAGGTGCTGGCAAAAGGCAGACAAAAAAGGAAGGTAGCGGACGCTCGTATTGCGGAAAAAAGCAAAAACAAAGTAGAAGTGCAAATAGCCGTAAGAGAAAGTACAAAAGAAGCTAGCCAAAAACCAGCAGGGGAATGGCTAGCAGACAAGCCAAAACAGAAGCCGCTATAGCCTGACGCTGAAGATGGAAGATATATGGAAGATTGTGGGGAAGAATGAGAGCCTAAGGAAGCTGGGTGGGAATGTGGTTAAGATTAAAAAAAACCAAGAATGGTGAAATGATGTTGGAACTAAAAAGATCTCATGAAGGTAATTCGATGGAATAGCAAGCAAGTGCTGCTCGGTAATGAGAAGACGGTCGTAATCAAGGGCTTAGATTAACTGACGAATAACAAAGAAATTGTGGCAGCTACAAACCCTCCAGCACCAAAGTATAAAATAAATACAAATGCTATAAAGCCAAGTAGATGGCGATAGTGAGACTGCCTATCAAGCTGATTGCCAACCTGTTACATATGGCAAGTATAAAAATTAAATGGGTAGTCTGCATAGTGTGTAATAAGACAGCTCCCGTGAGATGTGTTAAATGTCTTGAATTTGGGCATGTAGCGAGAACCTGAAAAAACAAAGTTAATAGAAGCCAATTTTGCTTAAACTGCAATGAGAGGGGAAATAAGGCTAAAGATTGCAAAAACGAATTCGAGAGCAGTATCTGCGATGTACCGGAAGGCTATTATTAAAACTGCAATGTGAATGTGATGCTAATTAACTTGGACTATTTTGGAGTAGCACACGCTGCTGAAGCAGACCATTATCGGGCAAAAAATTGACGTGGTGTTGATCTCGGAACAGTATCAGGTTAATAATTGGGTACCTGGATTGCAGATATGACTAATAAGGCGGCATTATGGATATGTGGCAAGAAAACAAAGCAAATCGCATTGCTGCTATAGCCACCCAGCCTGGAGCTAGAGAGCTACGCACAAATAATATACGAACTAGCGGCAGAAATAAGCAGGTGGAAGCCGGCTATCGTCCCTGGCCACAGAATGGAGCAGTAAATACACCAGCAGACAATGTGAAATCTTGCAAAGAACTTTCATTAATCTTGGATTGATACTGTTAAGCGTTGGATTAAAATATGCATATGAAATAAATGACCTACGATCTATGATAGATATCTATATATATGCTTCCAGCTCGTTCGTACGTCACTGCCATTGGTATGTGATTAGTGTACGCGCACGAATAATCACCATGCTGTAATTACGACGTTGAAGGAAGTATCACCCATTGCTCCGCGCGCAATTGTCGTCAAACCCATCGCACCTAGATGGAATATGAACTCACTTGACGAGGAATTCTTCAACGACGTGATAAAGAAACGGGTCTTCCTCACTGCAAACACCGAAACAAAAGCCAAAAAGTTAGTGGAACTTGTGACTACGACCTGCGACGCATCTACTACTCGGAGAACTAATTGCCCAAAATGGAAATCTGTTTACTGGTGGAATGGAGATATTGCGACGAAAAGGAGGAAATGTCTTAAAGCGTAAGCTTCAGCGAAACTCCAATAGATCTAACTATGACAGCTACAAAGAGGAGTACAGGAGCGCGCGCAAGGCCTTAAAGTCTACGATAAAAAAAGCAAAAATAAGTGCTTTAAACAGCTATGTGGGGATGCGGAGTCATACCTATGGAGCGTTACATACAAAGCAGTTAAGTTAAAGTACACCAGACGAGAAGTACCGACCTCTCCAGAGTTGATGTGTAAGGCAGTTGAAATCCTCTGCGGACAAATGGCGAAGTTTATTCTGGCACAGACATCACTATTGAGGAACTAAATGATGCACTGTGGGAACTAAAAACAACAAAGCACCAGTTCCGGATGGCATCATAAAGCAGGTCCTAAAACTAGCCATGGCAAGAAATGCCCAGGCATTTCTGGAAGTGTATAATAATTTCTTACATACTGAAGTATTCCCGAAAATATGGAAAGAGCAAAGGTTGGTGCTGTTACGAAAACCTAACGAGCCAGCTGACAAACCGAACTCGTATCGCCCTTTGTCTTTGATTCACACGTTAGGGAAAATGCTGGAGAAGATCATTTGCAGGCGCCTGGTAGATCATATCGAGCTAGTGGTTGGAAAATCGAATAATATGTACGGCTACCGAAGGGGCCGTCATCTGTTGACGCTATTGCCCACATGAAAACTCTTGCTAAAGACGCTATAAAAGGCACCACATAGAATAACTGTAGCAAAAAGTACTGTGCTGTTATCGCTGTGGTCATAAAGAATGCCTCCAACTCGGCGAGCTGGGCGCACATAATGCAGGTGCTTCAAAATCTATATCTGATTAACATAATGAGGAGCTAGTTATCTGATAGGATACTTTATAAAACGGAAAGGCATCAAAACATACAACGTGAAGGCTGGAGCTCAACAACGCTGCATACTTGGGCCTGTTCTTTGAAACATACGTATGACGAGCTACTAAGGCTTCCCCTTTGGATGTTGCAAACATTATTGCAAAATGAGTGTATCCCTCATTTTTCAGTGGTGTGTATAACAAGTAAGAACATCATACTCGGGCAAAGCCGACTATTAGATACCCCCCACTGTTACGCCTTATATAGTTGTTCACACGTCTTGGTAATACTACACCAACAGTTACACATAATTAAACATGGAACAAAGGCTAACTTTGTATAATAGCCCACGTATTGGAAGACATCCAAAGCATCAAAAGCCCTGATCCAAATTTACTATTTATTATTATCAACTAACTTTCACAATGAAGTATTAAAGTTACACCTTTCTTCTATATAAAGACGTAGTTTTTCTATGGGTGGTTAATTCAAAAAAGTGTCCCAGGCAAACCAAATACGTCGTACCAATTTAGATTGTCCAAAGACTATTACAGAGCGAGCTTTGTCGCGAAATGTTGAAATTTGCAAGTTTTTCCCGTTTTGAAAAGTCGTCATATGGGGAGTGGTTGAGAAAGTGGGCCGATTCAAACCGTTTTTAATAAAAATACCTCAATATGTCAAGCGCGTGAATGTACCAAATTTTATAGAAATATCGCGAAATTTGTGACCTATACTTTGAACACAATATTACATGAACAGATATCGGACGGGAAGACAGGCAGACAGACGGACCAACAGATTCAAAATCATTTTCTGAATCGATAGCTATAATAAAAGTTGGGTCTACTTTAAGCCCTTCTGGGAGTTACACACGTCCGCAGAAACTTAATATACCCTGTACCACAAGTGTTGTAGAGGACAAAAATTGTTTTTGAAAATCAACTAAAAATGTTTCCTTGCGTATTAATATGTCGTTTCCATATCATTTTCCATTATTTTAATCCTTATACCACTTATGGAACAAGCTATATTAAGACTGTACATAACACACAGAAGCGATCAGGATAGGCCCAGCTTTCATTATACAGAACCATTTTCTGAATCTGTCCATGTATTTTTTTGCTCAACTTACAGGTCACAATTTTTGCAATATTTTAATGAATTTTTGGTGCACTGGTGTGCTTTGATCCAAGGACGAAAATGGTTCGAATCGATCCACTTTTTCAACCGCTTCCCAAATAATACCTAGTTTTAAACAGTCTGTACATGGAAAAAAATTACGATTTTTAAAATTTTTCAATAAAATTCATGGAGTAATAGTACTTCAAGATCCTAAAATCTTATGCTGGTTTGAAACCCTTCTCTCATAAACGTTCCTATGAAAATTGAAACCTTATATGGTATAGTATTTCATAATACTTAATTGACTAAGAAGTCAACCTTTCCGGATTAGAACAACATAGACCTATTTTTTGAATAATATCGCATATAAGGATTCAGGAAACGTAAATCCGTATGCGCCAAAAAGATCCAATTGTAATTGTTCTATAATGAAAATTCCTTCATAATATTAACTTGACATAAATTTTAATCTTAAGCCCTTCAGAAAATGTTTGATGCTCACTATTTTATGATGGAAATCGGTCCATAGTAACAATTTAGCAAAAAAAAATGACGGTAGGGAATTTTGGTCACATAGGCCTATTATTTAAACTTTAAAATATATAGAGGTTGCCATGAAAATCAAACCCTTGCATGAAGAGAAAATCTAATTTTTAATATTTTTATGGTGGAAACTGAAAACTAAAAAAAGTTTTTAGGAAATAAGTCAAGTTTGTTAAATTTTAGCAGGCCTTGTGATATTTTGGACATTCTCCAATATACTGGCTTTCATAAAAAGTATGCCTTTGCAGAAAAATAATGTGTAATTTTTTGTGTATTATTACAAAGCGAGTGAATGACTATTAGGAGTATCTAATGGTCGGTCTACTTTTAGGCCGTTAAGAGCCTTCTCCCTTTAAGGGATATGCGTCATATTTGTTACTATGTGCCTGTGAATTTTTATTTGTCTTTATTGTTACCTTAATAAGAGTTTGATAAACTAATCGAATATATTCAAATCATTACACGAATACATACATTACGCATCCATATATACATATATATGCTACTATGATCTCCATTACATATCATTTGACTTTGCAAATGAAACAATCCTGAAGCAGAAGAAGAGCATTTGAGTTTATTTAAATGCCACTTGTGGTACCTTGTATATTAAGTTTGTGCGGAGGTATGTAACCAGCAGAAGATAGACCTACCTTTCATTATCCGATTTGAGCCTGTCTGTCAAGTAGTAAAAAGGTACAATTTTTGATATTTTATGGTGAAGATTAGTTCATACTTGTAACTTGACATAGCTCTTTGCTTGGATTCCTTCAATATGCGGGCTTTCATGAAAAGTATGTCATTGAATTTGAAACTTTTAGTCCGGTAGGGTATTTAAGGGTCGGTCTTGCCCGACGATAATGTTCTTATTTGTTTTAACTCGCTTATATATATATATGTGACGTAAAATGCTAACCCATTCGTATGATGACAAATTTTCCAAAAATTTATAGCCATTCAATTTTAATTCATTATCGTTAATTTGTACCATAAATTAGACCAAAAATCACAAAAACACACACATGCAAGTACACATTCACATGAGCTAAATCAAATTCAACCACATTTGTTTAATTCAAACATATTTTATGGTTTCTGTACAATTCTATGCCTGAAGTTTGTCTTTTTTTTTTTTTTATTTCTCTCTATGAAATGTTAGCAAAAAACAAAAAAAAATGTTTAATCCGCAGAGACTTAAACTCAGCCGATTTCCACTCTTTTATTCATTTTTCATTCGAACTGAAAAACCAATACCTGTAAATACCAAAGGGGCCGTAAGTGACAATTGCCGATACTGTGGTTTGTTTGTTATCATTATTGTTGGTGTTGTTTTTTGCTCTTTGCTCCCAAGAAAACAACTAGTGCTAGAGGAGTTCCGTGACTTTTGCAAAAGTGCAGAGAGAAGAAAATCAAACAGTAATTGTAATATTACACAACCTTCATGCTCATGTAATGGCCGAATGTGGTCACATAAGTGCACCATAAGGTTTGGTTATTGACCTCATTTTCTACATGCTTATATAGGACCGACTATGCGACTATGAATGCATAGGGCATTGTTTGCAGAGTAACAATTTTCCGGTCGAAAGCAATGAAAATTTTCATTAAAACTTCGATGTAATCATTACATACGTACATACGCAGAGCAAAGCATTCATTTTCAATGGCCTAATAATGGTTTAGAAAGTATCCTTTAAATTGTAATTTCCAATTTTGTGAACAATTTCTATACTATCGTCAGGGTGTACATAGACTTTAATGATTGTTCCGAAAATACAAATGCGATTAGCAACAACAAAAAAGTAACGATTAGCTATGTCGCAACCGCTCAAATAACTAAATTCTTTTGATCGTAAACTTAAACGACGGATCTACCTTAAGTTTTTACATACGTCCGCACGAACTTCCTATACGTATATAGGGCAACAAATAATAATTCATAGGGCAAAAAATTTAATATTCCCCGATGAGAATTGATGAACAACAACGACTTGACACAAAAATTCATAGGACTAAACCTGGATCATCATTTGAACTATCCTACGATATAACTAACGGATTTTATGAAAACTAAGCCATTGGCATGTATTGCCCGAAGAGTAAAACCCTCGAAAATGATTTGAAAAACTACACTGTTATAGTCGTATTCTACAACATGACAAATAAAAGCAGGGGGATAATGACGTAGCTGAAAGTTAACTTTTGGATTTGTATTCAGCAGTTTGGCAAAAACCGCCGAATACGCGATATCCCCCAGCCTTCACGTGGAAAGCAATTGCGATTATGGCAACCCTGTATAGTTAGGTAATGAGTAAAAGTGAACAGGTATTTGGAGATAATAAAATGGACTAACTTTTTGGTTTGAGCGAAGATGTCAAAGAGTACTGACTTCGGAGCAGAAAGAAACCAACATTTACTAATTTTTACTATTTCTCGATAAAAATCGGCGGAAGACAGTAGTTTGGCCTACTAAGAAAACGCGAAAATTTTCGGATTGCATTAGATCATTTTTGGCGCTAACTGCTAAGCGTTCCTACTTCACAAAAGGACTAATTTTTATAATGGGCCACATAGATCCATTTTCGGGTCCTTTTCGCATCTAAGAATTCACGTTTATGTGGCGAAAGATCTAACTTTTAGTATTTCAAGGCCAAAAGAAGTGAAGGGCCGTATTGAGACGTTGAGACCGGTCACTTCAATGTTAATTTTCTTATAAGACGGAGTGTTAAACCCTTTTTTGTTTTGACTGCCCAGTTTACGGCTGGAAAAGTAACAAGTTCTTGCATAAGAGAAAAAACTTCACCAAATTTAGGGCACGTCATTTCAGGTTTTGAGAATAATTCCGTAAATTGGCTCCTATGAAAAGTAAGCATTTACTTGATTTTTCGTATTTTATGGCGGATTTTTGCGGATTGCTTGTTTTAGTTTGCCATCTATAGAATATGTGAGACGGCTCCACATTTCCAACGGACCCGCTTGACTGGAAATCGGTGTCTTGAATATTATAACGCGTGGAATGACCTGCCATAGACAGTTAACTATCTTTCTTTCTGAAATATTACAAATTTTAGAATCGTTTTTAAAAATTGGACATTTTAAATATGTCCCTACGATGTCCACACTAGTGCGAATAGTGTACGAAATCTATTAATGATTTTAGAAAAAAAGCACAGATAATTTGAAGTGATCTTAACTAATGGCTTAAATGTGAAAAATGTGGTAAACACAAGTATAGCGAACCACAACACTGTTCTGTTATCTTTATTCGCGAAGTCTGATTTTCTGTTATTTTTTCACAGTTAATCGCAAGGCAGCGTTTTTTGAGATGCGATCAATATAGAGCTGACCGCACGCTGGTTGGAACCTGTATGAGCAAAAGTTTATGATTCCAAAATGGAACTACATTTCGAAGAGGAAGTGATATAAATTCCCTTCGAGGTCAATAAAAGGTTTGTTCATTTTTTGGTCACTTTACAGATGCGTGAACTCAAGAAATCCGATGAGAGCGACATCGTTAAAATGACTTAAAACAAATGCAAAGATGTTTCACCATACAAGGCCCCGCAACGGTGAAGTTTTTTGAAAACTTTGGTCCCCAAATATTGCATTGGATTAATTATAGTTACGCTTCGTAATAACCAGCAAACCAAAATAGAAACACGTTTTGGGACCTCGCCAATTACTTTCTAAATCCACTCTCCCGTAGAGGACACATGTCAGCACCGGCATGCACCTTTTTTGAGTTTGTCTTAACCAGGCGACCAGATTCCAGTTTGAAATTCGCATTATATATACAAAGCGACATTTGTCATAGATCTCGATTAACATTTTGTTAAAACTCAGTGTACGAACGTTTATGTGTATTTGGCACATAAGCAGGCGAAGATGTAGTTGAGAAAAGCACATGTTGCAGGTATGTGGCAAACCCGAGCGTAGGTTTAATATATACCATTGATCGTGCACCAACTCTCTCTTGTGTTCATTTTAAACTTAAGATACTTTTTGCAGCAACTTTTTGGCGGATGGCTCGTGCTCATGCTCTATTTCGAATTAAACGTTCCGAACTGGCTCGAAGTTCTATATGTGTTGCAATATTTTTCCCATTTTTTACAATTTGCGCAGTTACGCGTACACGGCACAATATATCGGCGATCTTAAGTGACTTATTTTAAAACACTCCTGCTTTGGGATACTTCTGTTTGGTATTTTTTCTATTTTCGTTTTTCTCTTCATTAATTTGCATACGAATTTCTCAAAATGTCAATTGACATTTTCACCGAAATTGACCTTTGCATGAAATTTCATGGTCCAACTGTAGCAATATGTCGAAATTTTTATCTATTCGTACGGGTGAATTGGTGATTATGTTAATAATTATTATTCGATTCTATTAATTCCTTTTTTTATAATAATGAAGAGAATTTCTGTCTCTACATTAGCCAGCTTTGTAATCGCCAGATGTTCTAACGTAGATTTTGAGTTAATTGTAAATTAACCAAAAGTCTTGGTTATTAAACATATCACTGCGTTCGTCGGCCCTACCGCCTTATTGCCATGTTCGAAGACGTTCCTAGTCTATGGTATCGAAAACCAGCACCTGAGATGCGTAACGGCTTGGCATAACTTGGCAAGAACAAGAACGATACTAAAGTAGACGTCTTGAAGTGAAGATACCGGTGAAAGCTCAAGGCTTAAGAAGACTTCCAAGCGCGCTGCTTAAGACTTTGCACATTTTGAAAGGAAGAAATAAGAATACGAGCAACTCTTGATTGCACGTTTCACATGATTGGAAACCTTTTTGGCAAAAAATACCAACTATATCATTTTCGAAACGCTTAAGGAATCTTAACGTTTCGTAAGCTTCGCAAGGAGCACAACTTTCTGCCCGACTAAAGACAAATCAATGACAAAAAACTGCATGCACAAGAAAGGTAGGGAAAAAGTTAAGAGGAGCTTGAAAGTTTTTAAATGTTTCAGAAATGTTACAATTGGGTTACAGATGTTCGATAACTCAACACGTTTCGAAGCCGTGAGAGTATGAAAATAACCGATTGATATTAATGCTTTACCGACCGAAGACTCAATATCGTTTCCACCATAGACCAATTATAGTAATAGGTTGGTCTACTGCACTGGCAACTAAGCTCGAATATTTTAATTAGTCCGTCCCAAACACAATATTAACAACAGTCCAAATAAATCGCATAAAATATTTGGTCTCCAGACTCTAGACTTGAGGAAGTGTGCTGCAAATTAAAGGTAACATTAAGTCTGTTTTTTTTTTTGTATTTTTTTCTTTTAATTCACTCATATACAGATGGGTTACGAAACTAAACTCGTGTATAAAATTTTCTTTTTAAAAAAGCATAAAAAACTATTGTTGATATACAATTCCCATTGGTTGGGATGTCATTAAAAACGGAAATTTTTCCTTGTTTTGCGCTGTCAGTGTGTAAGACAATTTTTAAAGATACGACTGTGCTCGACGTTTGTACTGATACTATTGCATCCCCTGTACATTAAACATAGGATATGTATATGTATATATATACATATATATACAGTTACAACAACTTTTCCTAATTTTCACAAGACTACGATTGGTGGACTGGCACCTCATACCACATAAAGAATTGTTTTGTCTTTTTTTTTCATTTCTTTTTTTTTTTTGTAAATATTTCAGGCTCTTTTTTTTTGAGATTTTGTTTCATAAAGGAGGAGAATAAAGTTAACTGAAGAGGAACACATAGAATATGAAACACTACAGTCGATAAAACAGTAGCAAGCAAAGGTTGTGTTAATATTTGTTTGTGATAATATTTTCTGCTAGCAGTTGGAAGAAAAATCCAAAACATATAATTTTTTAAACATTTCTGTAATGAAAGAAAAATTTTCGATTAATTGAAAAACTTTTTTCCGTTCTTCCTCCATTTTTATTTATGTTTACTACAAGAGGAGAAGAAAATTTAAGATTGTCTTATGAACCTCCGTGGAATTGTAAAAATCCTTTTATTTTACTATTTCACGCTTAAAGTATCATAAAAACTGTGTTGAATGGCTTTTCATATAAAAATAAATGCATCTTGCATTCAACTGAATGCATATATATATATATATATATGTGTCAATATGTGTTTGTGTGCATGTGCGTGTAAGTTTATTTTACCTGAAAACTTAAACAACGTGTCAATTGCTTAAGAAACACATTAACCCATAACCGCAAAAGAGCAATTTGTGGGTTCTTTTTTTTATTATCCTATACGACGGCAAAGCCAGCATTTCAACAACAAACCTCGGAGTATGATTTGATTATTGTCGTTGTTATTATACAATAAATATAAATTTTATTTTATTTTTTATTTTTTTTTTTTATTTTAACCATATCTTTACGTTTTATCACTTTACTACTCTTTAGGTTCCGCACTTTTGTGTAAATATTTTGTTCGCTCTTAATTAAAGTTAACGATCTTAAAAGTTCCTAAGTATGTGGAAAACGTATTTATATATATATTTGAAAGAACCCACTTCTTTGCATTGAAAACTTGAATGAATTTTGTTTATTATTAATGGGTTTTTTTTGTTTATGTCGTTTGCGTCGAGTACCACTTTGACGTTTTCTGTTAAACTTATGAATAATGAGAGATTACATACGTTCGTACACATGCAACAATGATGGTGACGGTGGTGGTAACGGCACTCTTTCGCTACCCAATGAAGAACGCTTGCAACTCTTATATTGGCACATATGTGCTACTCATTTTACGTAATCAACTATTGAAACTATTAATTTGTTTGTTATTGTTTGTTTTCTTTCATTTTTTATTCGACCCCTTGAAAACATAAAACGTGGTGGTGGTAGTTCCGTTGCACTTTGCACAAAAACTTTTTCCAAAATAAGGTGTGATAACTAGACTTTGATCGTTTTTCAAAACAATGCATTCAATTTCGAAAAGTGTTATAATATTATGTCCCTCTATACCCTTTGACTGTGTAGTACTCGCAGTGAAGATTAGACGCTTTTCACTTCTATTTAGCGGAAAGAAAGAAATTTCTATGAAAATTCGATTTCAATTCATTTATGCGCGCGACCGATACTAAAGAAATGACTATATTCGTCTACCTTTGAACACTGAGGTACTCCAACAAATCGCACCTTCGAAACGTATTTCGCATTTCAGAATGCGAGTTAAATTTTAGAAAAGTGCGAACCTTTTGTGCGGCCAATCCATTTTCATCCTTAACTTTTCAAGGTAATACCTAAAGGTTGAAATATATTTTACTAATCACAAAAAGTCTCAGAATAATTCTTTTACTCACTTGCGAAATATTTGTATGAGATTCAAAATTATTACCTGCTATAAGAGATTTTTGCCTATTGTGGATAGATGACGTGAGACAACAGAAGACAGATTGGCACACAGGAAAATCGACGGAGAGATTCAGTCCAATTTAGTGCGTGTGTACCTGCCTTGATAGTCTTACCTCACGGAGCTTAATGCGAATAAGCGACACCAAAGTCTGCAACTGCTACGACAGTTCCCATAGAAGAGGACCTTACTGCTCCCGAAATGCTCGAATAAAAAGGAGTTGGTATGAGACATCTTTCTTGCAACTTTCTTGATCGGCGTCGAGGCGTATCTATTTGATATGAATTCACTTATGCCTACATTCTTCAATTTCCATGATACTTACGTCCTTCTACCCGCTATTAACTTTATTTAGGTAAATGGAAGAGAATTTCATCCTGTCTCATCCATTCCTCATTCTTGTGTGCTGCGCGTTGTATATTCTTTTCAAAAAAAAAACTAAAAAATATGAGACGAAATTTTGATTCGATCAAAATTTGGTTTTGAATCAAATTATGGATCGCTTTCTGGATTTTTATCCGGAATACCGACAAGCATATTAATAGAAGTACTTTATAAATGTTCGTATATTTGCTGGGGTGCTTTATACCTTTCGAGAAATTCTTGTCAACTCATTAAAAAAAAATGTCCTTTCACTGACTAGAGATTATCAAGCTACAACTGAAAGTTGAAATCAATCAGTCGATAATTGCGCGCAACAAAGATATACAAAAACTCGAGAAACGTAGTTTTGGGAATTGCCAACGAACGCTGTTTTGATAACACCTTGACTCAAAAATCATCTCTTTGAGCCAGAAAAAGAATTCATTCCTACATAAATTTTTTGCTTTTGACTGAATTTGATTTGCAACAATAAATTGATCTAATGAGACTGTAAGCACACTACAATTCAGTTCAATCAAATTAAAAATAAAGTTCTTAAATATTTAAAGGATCATTTAAGACAAACAAAAAGATGGTAAAAAATGTGTAATGCAATATAGCGCAATTCGCTTAAGATGTATGTTTACTTAGCCCTACTTTCGCTTACAAAAGTAAAAAAGATTTAAGTGCTTAGTCCTCTACGTGTTTAGGGTCAAACCATCTGTAGTAATATGTATTTGCTTTCAGAAACAACGTATTTTATTAACCCGAATTTATTCAGGCTACGGAATGGGTTCAAGAATATATCCTGTATTGACGTTACGCCTACATTTTATGATGCGTATACGTGCATTAACCACGGCATCCGCAGGCCAAACCTACCATTAAGATACACTATCTCAGTCAAAGGGTTACAAAGTCTTTATCGAAGACTTAATATATATATTCCATGTGTTCAAAAGTTCAAAAGTTTCAAGCAAACTTTCAATCCGTCCAAGTCATGTTCAATTGAATAGAGCAAATATCACACATTTTAAACTGTCTACCATATAAGCAAGACAGAGTAAAGCAGGGATTTTTTAGTATACTCTAAGCGATTGGATATTATAGTGAACGGGTGTATTAAATTTGTAAAGATGCGTAGAGCACCTTGAATGAATTGAGACCAGCTTCGCTTCGTAGACAAGCAGATTTAATTCGAATCGCCTGCCTGTCCTACGTCGGTTCAACTATTTTCGTTTTCAACTTACGGGTCGTCTTGTCGAAATGTTACGATGGATAAGCGCTGCATCGAAACGTTCTGATGAAAATAGTCAATGCATTGTGGAAGCTAGTAGATGATCGATTTTGTCCGATTACCACATTCATTAACTGGTTTTTAAATTCCGAAAGAACAAATATTTACTCTTGCATAGCAAGAGTTGGTTGCGTTGGTTAAAAACTCTAAACAAAAACTTAGTAAAAATTTCGGTTTAAGCTAATTGAACCTAAAGTACGAAAGTACTCGCAAAGGTCGGTTTTGCGGATCCTAACATTTCCATTTTTGTTCATTGATAATGCAATCTATTTCATATTTACCCTACACCTTTTGTGGTACAAGAATATATTAAGTTTGTGCGGATATATGTAACACCCAGAAGACTTTGATATAGACCCGTCTGCTGTTATATCGATCGATTCAGAATCACTTTTTCGAATAGATTTCAACTTCCGTGCATCTGTCTGTCAGATGTCCGTCCCTGCATTTTTATGTTCAACCTATACGTCGCAATTTTTTAGACGTTTCGATGAAAATTGCCACTGCAACGTGTTTTAGTCTAAGGACGAACGCTACTGAAAATGATTTTTTTCGATCACTTCCCATACACTGCCACATTTTGACATAGTAGTTATATGAAATTCTGTTGTCTTGTTTTTGTTTGAATATAGGTAATGTCGACTTAGTCCTATCAGTCGGAATGAATTTTATTTCTCTTCCTCTTGGCTGATAGCCACCGATCAAGTTTGATAGGCAGCGTGATCTGTCGTGCCCACAATAAATGGAAAACCAATTTTACGGTCTGCTAGTCATCTACGAAATTCACTTCAAACATCGTTTTGAAAATTTTTAATTTTTTGGATTTAATTTAATCCACCCACAAAAACGTCCTAGCGTAACTGAAATGCATGGCCGCTTGGTCAGCAGTTATGCATTTAATGAAGCATTAGGTGGTTCTAATGGAACGACAGATATTAGAAATTGTTCTTTAATTGCTTGCAGATCCATAACGATTTCGCTGATTCTTGGTCCTGAGAGGGAAGGAAAAATGTTGAAGCTAAGTTATCAAACAAAATTTTAAAGTCGTTTTAGTAACTTTAGATCAAATGACTGTAGAAAAGCAGACATGCTTAAGTCCATTATGCTACTCGCCATTTTCAGGAATGTATGGCGAACATATTCCTGTAGGTTGTAAAAAACTGAATACACGCCCCGTTGTAAGCAAGAAAATTATTGATAATCAAGGCGAACGTAACTTTTTTATTTGACGCAAGTAGGTGTCAAAACAACAGCAAAACAAACACACTTGGCCTTCTTTTTATAAAAAGAGAAAAAGGTTTAATTTTCCCTAACAGTTTTTCTTTTCTTTTGCTTTATTTCTTTTTATTTGGTTTCTTCCACAAATATTCAATTAATTTTTAAAAGCCGCACATTTGCTACCATTTCAAATGAATTAGATTTTTGAAAAATACATTTTTAATTGTGCGGTTGTGTCATTGTTGGCAAAACGCTAAGCCTACACACAAACCTTAACTGCAGCAGTAACGAGAATATCCGTAGAGATGAGGGCGTTTTTTCCCATAATCGCATCGTAATGCTGGCGAGGAATGAGTGAAAAGGTTAACCAGCAGTAATCAAGGATAAACAATTTGATTTGTTTGACTGGCAACAAATGAATCCTGCAGAATATTTGCCTTTTACACAATTCGCATAAATGAGCAGAAAAGCAAGCATATAACCATGAAAATAATCAATTGTCATTGTATTGGGTTAAGGTATGATGAAATTAACATCAACATCAGCAACGAAGAACGGAGAACGGAGCACGGCAAATTCAGTCAGAGTCAACGATAGCATCAGGCATCATAATCGTCATTCAGTAGAACATATAATCGAATAGAATTGAATTCACATAAAGAGAACGGAGCAGACGGAGAGATGGGAGGGTGTAGAGAGGAGCGAAACCGCAAATGAACAAAACAACTCAAACACGATTAGTGATGAATACACTTTGCACACAGTCACACAGATACACCTTCAAAAAGGGCTTTACTTGACACTCATCGATACATTGATATGTACGTACAATATAACAAAAGGACATCTGTGAAAATTTGTTTATAACAAAATACTGCAAAAAAAAAAACAAGAAAAAAAAGTAGCGATTACGTTTGTACACAAACACACATTTACATATTCTTCCCCGCAATTTCATGCATTGAGAAAGAGTAGTAACTGTAATCAATAAATGGCAAAAACAAGCAACCGACGTGGTACGGGTGCCCAGGGACATCATAACGAAATGCAAAGCGTAACAATTGTTGTCGAATTGTTGCCCAAGTGAGGAAAGTGAGGCAAGTGAGGAAAGCGACGGTTCGAGTCTCATAATCACAATTCGGTTATAATTCCGCTAAATGCTGAAAATGTAAATGATTTCATTCAATAATTGATGACAAAGTTTATTAGATTATCATAATTAATAATTATTTTCGGTAACAAACGCAAAACACAATTACAAGTACGAACGAACGAATGAATAAAACGCGCATAAGAGAGAGGAAGAATTAATGTTCAGCTTCGATTGCTCTTAAAGAATGTAAAATTAAAATTGATTTGACTTGAGACTTGAGACTTTAAGAATTCCGCAAATCAAAAATTAATTTTGTGTACTTTTTAATCTGGATACACGTAGCACATGCTACCAAACCCCCTTGACATTCGTGTCAATGCTAAGAGCTCGAAATGTAAACAACTGTGTAGCCCTCCATAAAAACTTATGAGATTCTAGTACTTTGATGCGTGTTGTCGTGTGGTTAGGCTATGTGTCTAAGAATGCAATTGCTTTTTCACGTACCTATGCTCATATACACACATATACACACAGGCACATACAGGCACACACACACACACAGGTATTCATAGTTATTTATAAGTCTGACGCGTTTTAGGCCAAATTGAAAATTTGATTGCAAGCTGCCGTCTATATGGTTTTATAGCCCTCATCGAAGGTGTATTAAATTCGTCAAGTGATTTAAAATATATAGAATTGGATTTAACGATCCCTTTGCTTGGCATCAAGATGCTGTCTATACGTGAATGGCATGCAAAATGTGCTATATTTCCAATATGTTATGTGAACTGGCCTTGGGTGTGTTATATTTTAGGGAAACGTTCCTTCGTATTAGCAAAAACCATCTAAAAACTAAAGTTCGAGGCTTGCACGGCACTTTCCCTGTGACACGGCATTAAAAAGCATGATTTGATACAGGAAGAAGCCAATACGTGTAAAGTGTATTAGATATGCATCTCTTAGAGTTGGTTGCGAGAAATTTGTTCGTAGAGGATGGCAAAAGCTATACGTTTTCATAAAACACACCAGCACACTTTCGACATCACTTAGCTTGTCGAACATAGAGTTTTTGACTCTGTTTCTCTTGCAAAGAGAGAGAGAGAGAAAGAGAGGGACCAAATAGTTGTGAAGCGCGAATACCAAGTCAACATACCCGTGCTCACATCCAAGCAAAAAATGCAATCCCATTAACAATACTGCAACCACCACCACTTAACGATTAGCCATAGCTATAGGGAGTACTCAAGCGGTAGAGGGCGCCACCTGCGTATTGCGCACACATCTCCATGTTAGCCTTAGTCCCTATCTCTCTCTCCCCGCTTCCCTAGTGACTGGTATATAAGAAGAAAGAAATTTGTATTGGTACATAGCAAATTACCTTGGCAATCTAAGGATCGGACGTGCTTCGTTTTGCGTTCGGAAAGCCAAATTTTACGATTGTGGCAAATCATATACGTCCGTAGACCACGGCAATCGTTCGTAGTGTAGTATGTATACTAATACGTAAAAATAACTGATCAAGAATATGGTTGATTAAGTTTCCGTCAATTCTTTGGTAAAATATGGAAAGCTGTTGTAAAACAAATACCAGGAGGTATTTTATTTTAAACGACTCAGTATGTGTTCTTAATACACCTGTAAACAGTTGGATATATTCTAGTCCCTTACAACAATTTGGAAAACAGTCTTTCTCTTTTTTTATCACTATGCATGGTGCTCATATCCATGGTAGCACCCTATTAACCCTATTTTAGAAGACTAGGGTTACGTGAGGACATTTTGTTGGCAAAGTTAATCAGCTATATTATGACATTTCTAAATTTCTACACATATATATGTGAGGTGGACATAATAAGCGATGAATCGTTATAATTAGCGAGATATTGTCGTAGAATAAATCTAACCCCAAGTGGAATGCATTGGACGGGACTTAGGTCAAACGAGAACATCGTGACTGTGCTTATTTAATAAGTTCGTGGACACAATAAAAAGTGTCATAAGCTAATCTGATCATATCCCATGTCACCGAAGCTTCTCCATGATTAGTTATGAAAATCCGTCCTATAAGCAAAAGTTACGAGTGCCTTCTACTCGATCGCATTTCGAACAGTGTATTTTATTATTAAAATACCTTTCATTTTAAAGCATGTTTTCTAGCTAGAATATTATGCGTGGTTTCAGTGCACTATTGAGAAATTAGGTCCTTAACCTCCAGAAATCGTCGCTTGTGTGTTCTTATGTGTGGTCTTATGATGCGTGATGAGTTTAAATATTTTACTTTTTCGACATCTTCGAACATATGGCTGTGTGTAAAATATACATGAACATACATAGATACGTAGAAATATAGGCCGAGTTACATGTTGTGGTACAATTAACCTTCAGCTGGCATAGCAAGTTACGTTAAATTCGTTTGTTCTTCTGAAAATTTCAACAATGGACCCTTGCAAATTTCTATCTAAAAATATTACTTTACTACACATATTGATTCTGCTCGACATCTTTAGGCTTTTCTCGAAAATCCTTTATCAGTTAAGCTTTAATTAAATTGTGCTGCTACCTTAGTTCATACATAATGACGTAGTCAGATGTGAACCGTGTTGTCTTGTATGCTATTTTACAGTCAAGTAACGCCCCACTTTCGCTTGCATAGCATGGTATGCTTCTTGGACAAACATATATATACATACAAATTACTTTGGTTTTGCAATTCATTCACTAAATATGAAAAGCATTCCAACGTATCGTATGTATTAAAAGATTCGGCATTTACCGAAGTCACATTATTGTTTTAACCATACGTACTTTAACCGTATGTTTCATGATTTTATGTTGTACAAAAACTTATGTACATTGCAAGAAAATGTCACCGTAACGTAATTTCTATTACAAAACTCGCTCAGAGGGGAAGGTGGTGCAGGTAGCTAACGCAGTCTATGACTTTATTTGATCTGCCAGTAAAGTGTCAATTGAGTTTGCATTACGAATATTAAATGAATCTATTTCGATGTATGCGATTTTTTGGATTTCGTTTTTTTTTTTCTCTCTTTTTGAAGCATTTTTTAAAAGTGTTTTCGCTTGTTATCGGTGTTTCTTGTTGGCAAAATGCCAGAAACACAACAATTCGCCAATAATCCTTTCGAAATTATAGCATTTGGTGTACTTTGAAATAATATTAAAGTTCTATGGTCTATATTGCAAAAGTATTTTATTTAATCGAAAGCATGGAAAAGTATGCTCATGTACACGTAAGTATCAACAAAATAAATGAATATTTGATACGATTTCAAGGATTTAATACTTAAATAAATAGCAAACGACTTAGACTAATATTAATGATAGCAAATGTTTGCAATTGTTAATAAACGCATCTGTAACGTAACATATTACAACGTGACCCAATGTTCTTCTCTGTTCGGCTGCACTACTTTTCGTTGTTGGGTACAGTTTAAGACCCTTTGTGGGATGAGTAAGACGAGATGTGAAAAATAAAGGTCTAATAGAAAGAAAGAAAGTTCTTGACGCTTGCACCAAAAGTATGTAAAGAAGCATAAAAAACGTATGAATTTCCGGGTCATGGTAGTAATTACGAACTTCAATGGATTTCAAGGATTCCAATTACCAAGTTGCAGAACGATTATTGGAGCATATTCCCATTTACCTGTCCTTCTTTCATATCAGCATCCAACTGTACTAATTTGGGGACTATATACTAAGTAACAGAAACCGAATGATGCATCAAAAGCCATACCTCAATTCCTTGAAAAACATAAGGTTTAAACTATCAATAGTTTGACAACAGATTTTTTCTATTCGATCGCTAGAGGATACGCTAGAAGGAGTATTTTTTCTTTATAAAAGATTACTTGTTTTCCCTAAAAGCTCTCTCCCACGAAGGCCATACGTACCTAGTTGAAGCAAGATTTATTTGTATGGCACTGAGAAGTAGTAAGTACTGCGGAAGCTTGCAAGAGCTGAGCGTTGTTTGTGTTTCTCTGCCAATGCATATAGAACTGAACCGCTCTCCTGTTTGTGTAACACGATGACAGCCAGAACAAAGAGGAAGTGAAGAAAGGCAATGGTAGGGATAGCCGCAGCCTAGTGGGTCTGGGTCTGTGTGCCAAATCGGTAATTGTTACGCCTTTACAAACAAAACGCTCACTATAGACACGACCAAAGTAAACGCGATTATTGGCTTGTTAAGCGGTTCTTACCTAACCGGGTATTCTTGCGCAAAATATGCCCTTCTACCATTACGTAAATCTGCTTAAAAAATATTAAGTAATTATTACCACATTTTATCATTATCTCAATCTACAGATTTTTCATCGAATTATTGACCAACGCGTGTCAGCTGACGAAAAATACTCTTCACTTGCATGACGTGTTTAGACAAATGTGAACTTGTAAAGTACAAAATTGGTAAGCAGGCACCAGGTAAAACAATACATAAGGCAAACAATTACCGCGTTATGGAAAATCGTTAAGGATTTGAAAGAATCGTTTCCTTTAATAAAGTCTGAGATGCAATTAAAATAAGGCTCAGCGAAATTTTTTAATTATTAAATGTTGTTCTACACTAGTAATATATTAATCCAGAGTTATTGAAACTCAACGGTGAAAGTGTGCTCTAAGTCAATTTTTATGCGTCCATGTCTTAGTTAACATCAATAGGTGCAGTGGTAAACAAACTTGCCGTCCTATAGTTGAATGAACAAAATGTCTGCGCAGACAAAATATACTTTTATGACACGTCTATACGATAATCTACGTTTTACAACGCTCGAGGATATGAACTGCATCTCCAAGGGTCTCCCACCTGATTCGTGTACAATTAAAAAGACAAATTTTGCGATTCAAGGCAGATACTAAAATCTATTTGGAAAGCCTGGTCAAAGTTAAGGTCCCAGGTATTTTTTTAATTGTCATACATACAAGCGACGGACAACTTCAAATTTTATCACTTCATGTGCAATGCCGGCGAACTCACATCTGTGGTCTCTTATCGTGTCGTCGATTAAGGTAAAATTCTGATCAGGCTGCCTGCCAGTCTATCCAAGTTCGCAAATTTAATTCTTAAATTTACCACAGTGGACAGTGAAAGTGGGAAAAGTTTTCCTAAGGTCGTATGTGACCTTCGAAATGGCCATAGGCTACTCATAAACGACATAGTCGAAGAGAGAAGGAGATACAGTTGGAAATTCAAGCAAGCAAGAAAATTATATTCGGTTGCGACTGAATCTTTTATAGCCATCATCGTTATCTTAAAAACGACTAAAGAACTAAATGTCCATAGTGTACATTATAAGGCGATCGAGGCTGATTTTTTCTGTATAAATTTTCAGAATAAAAGTGGAAATTTCTATGGTGTATGTGTCGTACCTTTTGAGTAACAAGCACAAAACATGGAAAGTAAAAATGTTCGTAGTTTTCGTTGCAAAGATGTGTGGGCGCTGTACGCGTGTCCTTTGACCGGTTTAGATCATCTTTACTTCGTTTTACAAATTTGTAGACGATATCTTCATTTTTGCGAACGGGTAGGAAATTTGCTGCGGATGCTACATAGTTGAGAAGATGGACAGATGGATAAACGAATAGACGGACGGACTTACAGGTACATTCCGAATTTGAAACTGGTCAAGATTTTATATTCTTTATTGAGTTTTTGTAGGTTGCTTCTGTGCATTATGAAGCTATTGAGAAAAAAAATCTAAATCGGCCAGCGTGTACGTATCAGATGACGTGCTTCGAAGTTTGTAGGTGTGCATAGGTTTGCGCTTTTGTTTAACGACCGAAGACAGAGCTTAAAAGTAAGACCTATTCATCCATGAGAGACAACGATGTTTAAATTACTATTTAAAAGTGATGTTGATATAAAAATCAGTACAAATTCAAGATAAACGGCCAGGGCAAAAATCATGCCGAACGTGCAAATTACACGGCAATAGTTAGGAAAATATGTTATTATTGTAGTGTATTATTTTAGGATGTTATTACATATCGACTACTAAAGAGTTCCCTTAAAAAATAGTTTCCCGCTTTTCAGTACTAAGACGATAGATAAGTAAAGGATTCACTCAAAACGAGAAACCCACTTGTTGTTATTAAACTCTTTTGCTTGCGTTAACAGCGCATCGAAAAGAAAATTATGAATGCATTTCAATAGTCTTGGAGGGCTCATCTTTTATGCGGTCAACGAAATTTTCGCAAAATTGCTTATGAGCAGAAGCAAAATTTATGTTAAATTGTTTAACGTTTCAATCGTGGAAATTGGACAACTGACCAGGCTGCATAACAAATAATCACGAGAGTTTCTTTTTTTAGACGAAAGAAGGGAACGAATGAATTTACAAATAAATGTAAATTTTTCTGAACATGAAAGTTATTTTATGTTTTGCAATCAGAAATCTATAAAACTTGGAAAACTTTGTAAACTTTTTTGGTCGGTTTCAGCTAACAAGCAAACAAACAAATAGATCAAATAGTATACGACTTCCTGAAACCTCTGTAATGCTTAGTATGTGAACATAGATAAAAATAGAAAATAAAAACCGTTATTAAAGGACATCATCATAAACAATTAGTGAACCGTAGTAACAGAGATGCGTCTTTGGGTCAACCCTTGCCTTCTTAATTTTCATACGATTTCAAAGACGATCAAGATAATATTTTTCTTTATTTCGATTAGTTTCCAAATATCATTCTAGAGAGCTTGAGAGCTTGTGGTGGATTCTTTAATACCGATGCATACATTTTACTTATTACATTTTCTTAAGCCTACAGAACCAAACACATCGCTATAGAAATGTAAAAAAGGTTTTACAAAAAAAAAAACTTCAATAAAATTATTATTTGCAAGTAATCACAGTATCCCCTAAGGATTTTCTACACTGGACCAATAAGTTTTTCTTCTTTTTTGTTCTCCTGGTTAACAACAATATAAGCAAAGGAAATGGGAGCAACTGTCCTTATAATACATCTTCAATATGGAGGTAAACAAATTAAGTAAATGACAGTTGTTCGCCCAATAAGGATTTGAAATAAATTGTGACAGAAAAATTTTAGGATTTCAAAACGAAAGAGCTATAGGTGGTGGCAGAAAATCTTCTTATATGTAGATTTTCAAAAATAATATAAAAAGAAAAACAAAATATTCTATAGTTGTTCAATGAGATTTACTTTGCAGGCTTAGGAAAGGGAAAGCACGATTTACTTACCTAAAATCTCGTTTATGCCACATTGCGTTAACGAAAGCATGGAAATAAATGCCATTTAATGATTGATGATAAATGAATTGATGGAACATTGAAAAACACTTTGGCTGGTTATAAATCCATAGAAGAATTTTTCGAATCCTAAAAAATTATTATCTTATGCTAATAAATGTTGCGTTAAGAGCCAACAAACAAAACTAGCGAGCTTTAAATGTTTTCGCAACTCATTACAATGACAGAAATTATTTTGTTGCTTATTAGTGAATTGAATGGAAAGAAAAATAAAAAAAAAAGTAATTTTTCATTTCACGTTTATTTAACATTTCGTTTCATTATTACGATTATCATCATCATCAGCCATCTCAACCATTTCCAGCACAAACCATAAAATGAAGTGATTACTGCCGTACGCTCAATAGCGATACTCAAGTATCATAAAACCATTTAAAGCGATACATATTAAAACAGATGTAGATACGATTCAGACAAAAAATTATATTTAGTTTAAGTCGAAATTTTGAAATCCTTTATCTGCTGCCAAAGACTAGAATATTAAAAAAAAAAGTTAATGCTTAAGAAATCTACTTCTCCAAGTTTCAATTGTGGACAAAATGGACTTATGGTTAAACATATACTTTGGAAATGCCGTAACCATTTCACCATTGGAAGACTCGTTTGTGGACCGTCTAATCCTATGAATCTATCTGCAGAACATAACATCAATAGAATATTTAACTATAATAAAACGACTAGACTAACCATCTAGGCTACCTCTAGAAGAAAGAAGAAGAGCCGATAGTCTTCGTTGCAACGAGTACAAACTCGTACTATCCTTTTTGGTCTTACAAGTTATTTCTTTCTATAATAATAATAACAAGTAAGAAAGTTATATTCGGCGTGGCCCAACCTCGCATATCCACTACATAAACGCATAAGATGTTAATGTCCAAGAAATCGAATTTTTGTAAACGTCCCAAGACTTTATGTGGAAATTTTTAACCTTCTAACGTTTATAATTCCTGAGTAACGAAGAGAAACCCACAGATGGGAAGAGTGCCACACAGACACACAGAGGAACAGACATGGCTTAATCAATACAGAATTTCACACTGATCAAGAATATATATATACTTTATGGGGTCTCCGAAGCTCCCTTTTGGGTGTGACAGACATCATGCAAAAAAAAAAACAAAATGATTTTACCCCCATCCTACAGTGGTGGGTATAAAAGTAGAAAGTAACTGATCATCAAGATGTGCATCAGTCCCTTTGAAAGGTTCTCAGTGTTTCTATTAGCCTGAAGCTTGTCTCAATGCCTTATAAATATTTTCCGCTGTGTTTTCTTTCGCCTATTCCTTCTTTTTGTGTTATAGCAATATATCGACGCGAATCGTCTTTCGCTCTTTGTTAAGTAGGCTTTTGAAAGAATAATGAGACGAACTTCGAACGTGACCTTAGCCGAATATTTAGCTACAAACTTCTATACAATAATAAAGAAAGTTGGTTGGAAAATAGGTACCAAACAACTCCTAACTGCTTCATGATATCTATAAACACGCTATGGTATATCAACCAAACGCATAAACAATGATATACGATATTGTTGCGGACAGAGTCGAGTCTTCAACACCACTTCATGGCACATTTATTTTCAATTGCCAATGCTTTCGCTTTCATTTTCACAATTTTTTCTAATTAGATTAATTTCTCCAATTACTTAACGACTGCTCTTGGAGGCTTTACTTGACTTCATTG
Organism: Glossina morsitans morsitans; assembly: GCA_001077435.1. Lineage (NCBI taxonomy): Eukaryota > Metazoa > Arthropoda > Insecta > Diptera > Glossinidae > Glossina > Glossina morsitans. The sequence goes on from CCAG010005545.1 coordinate 50,195, forward strand.
TCACAATGCTTAGCCAAGTCCACCGGGTCGTACTTTCAACGAAAACTTAAAAATGTTAAAACGTAAGATGTAAAAAAAAACTCTAGGAGCCGACCGCGCTATGTTTCACAATTTTTTCCCTTCAAAAATTAATTTTTCTCGCCAATAATATTTTAAAGAAGTCATCGATGGCTCTCAAAATGTTTTTAAGGGACCGTAGTGAATAACTTTTAGTTGGATAGACGAATAAAAAATATGTCGAAATTTTTGTCGAAATTTTTTGGGCTACGTCTGCTTTACAGAAATTATCGCTTACCGATTGTGGGCCGTGCTTAGAGATTAACTTGATCGGTTTGCTGACGAGACCGGATATAGAGAAAAATTGAATATTTTGCATTAAATTTTGAAATTGTGGTCGTGCTTCCAATCCAGAGATTTACACATAGAAGGACGAATAGACGTAACAATGAACGAAGAGACATGAGGACGTATGGTAAGGAGCCATTTGGACGGGTAGATGGATGCACTGCCATTTCAATGGCAACGCAATAAGCGTGCGGATCGACAAACGGAACGACAGACGGGCAAACGGCAGATGATTGCACGCACACAATTGGTCTTTTCTGAAGCGTTTTCCATGTACATACTACAACATTGAAAGCATTTGAAAAAATTTCTAAACGAACGATGCGTACAACTTACATGTAGAATGTTCAATTGAAATATAGACAAGCTCTCTAACAACTCATTAGAAAAATCCCTACCCCAAAAGAAAAACAAAGAGAATTAGAAAGGAGCGCAAATAAATAGCTTTTGAGATTTATTTTGTTTGCAAAGGAGCCTAAAACTGATCAAACCCATTTTGGAATACAATCTGATGGTAACAAAAGCTTCATGTTTTAGATCAGGATTATTGTTCTAGAGGAGTGTCAATGCTTTCACTGTCATGTGAGAAGGCAGAAAATAAAAAGGGATTGTAATGCGCGGACAAGTGAGAAAGTAGATAAATAGACAGAGATTTAAAAGGTAGGAGAGCAGTATTCCAAAAGAGATCGTGGAATAGATCTTATATATGTGTGTATGAAAGCCCCTGATGCCTTACAAATACGATACAGCTCATGGCGCCCCTAATGTATTTCTTGTGATGAATATAAAAATACTTCACATTCCAGTACAGAGAAAAAGTTCGCAAAAGCTTGTACTACTAAGCCCTTGAGGTTTACCTACAACGTGGTCCTTTTTAAAACTTGTATTATTTACAAAAATTCTTAAATTTTTTATTTCACCACAAGCCGCTTGTTGGTTATTTTCGCAATTGAGATAATGGAGTACAAAAGTTGGAAGATTGTCGTACTCTCAAGAGAGAAATACCAACGACTACTTGCACAATTCTACAATGGCGAAGCACAGTAACTCTAGGCAGATTAACCGCAGGTTTGATTTCGTACCTTTAGTCGTACCTATATAGTGAGTGCTGAGTTGGTAAAATCATAACACTTATCGATTGGACAGTCCCTCCGTAGGCTGCGGGTACCTCAATAACTCTTTAGCTTTCTTCACTTCTTTCTGAACATCATTGTTTTACCCATATAGACGACATTCCCAGCATGATTGGTCGTATAAAAGAAAAACCAACTTAGATTATCCATGAGGCTTACTAAACGTTTTTCTAAGCGTCATGTTACCATATGATGTAATTAACTTAATACACCATCTAAAACACAGAAGTACTAAACATAGACTTTTATCATTTGCATTTGTTCGAAGATTAATGCAAAACATTTCTTGTGTGAAATTTTATAGCACCCTCGAGTGCTCTACATACAGTCGATTATAATGATATTCCTCGAGCTCGGTCGAATTCTTTAGTTATTTATTTTCACTCAAACAATATTAAACAAAGACTAACTAAAGTGATGAGCAGCAAGATGCTTACATGCGATTCTATTTATATGTTAATTTTTTTTTTATATATGTATATATGCATAAAACATTCCGATTGAAAAACATTTTTTCGATAAGTTTCCAGTTTAAAATTTAAACTTTAATATTAAAAATTATAGAGTCAAGCGAAAGAAAACAGAACGAGAACAATATCCAATTCTACGAAATTTGTCAACTTCCCCAGAGACATGTTCCAACATACCTTAAGACTTTCTTGTAATATTTTCTTTTAAAATAATTTGAAAAGCTATGAAATTAATTACAGTCTTACTCTTTTTGCCTTTCGTGGTGGTGTTGTGGGGCGGCAGCGTATATCAATACATAACAAGATTTTATTAAAACACTTTTTTATTCGACTTTAATTTAAACGATACCCGCTAAGCAGAAAGGAATTGCTTATTATCATTGTAATCCTTAACGGAATTGTATGAGTTGTGAAAATAAAAATGTCTTTACAAGCTGTTAACATTCACTCAGTTAACACTTCTATACCCGAAATCTTACAATTAAAAAAGTATTTCAAACATTTACACACTTTGCAGTGAAGTAGAGAGAAAAAAAAAGTAAAAGAGTTTTAAACAAATGATTTTTTCTACTTTGCGGTTTTTACCTTACGAATCGTGCTCTGGGGACATTTTCCTTTTTCTTTTCGTGTGATTAAGATTTCATAATTACTCGCTCTCAACCTCCCTTCGGGGCATCATAAGATTCAAATAACAATAATAATATTATTAATTATTTAAATGCAAAAACAAATCTCATGACTCATAAGCAAAAATATTTTTATATTTTTATTACTTTAATTAGGGATTTGAAGGACATTTACGAGTAATAAGTTAAATAATTGCACTGCCAGCAGTTACGCTGGATGCCTTTTTCCCTTTAAATGCAACCATCTTGTATTCGAAGAGCAACAACTACTGTTCGTATTTGAAAATATCAATTAGAAAGAGAGAGACAGAGAGATAGAGAGAGAACGCGGGAGATGACAACGAATTTTCGCTTTAAATATCATTAACGAAAGCCTTCGAGGGATACAAAAGTTTGCTAATATGTGGCGGGAATAGACAAGTGCTGCTGTTGAAAGTTTGGGAACCAAAAAAGAGTAAGAAGGTCATCATGATTTCAACAATCCTCAATGTTTTTGATCATTCCCAAGTTCGGAGGAGCTTTTCTTGCAGATAAAGCGTGGTAGATAAAGCGTTAATCGCCGAGTTCGACGTGAAGTTCGAAGTGCATTTCGTGCATGTAAAGTCAAATTCGTTGTTCGAAGATTTTAGGGTAAAAAAAAACTTTGCATTTTATTTCTTTTCAAAACCACTTTCAAACAATGGGGTTTTCTGTCTGTGCATGGAGGCTTTTCGCTAATTTCAATATTTACAATTTCTCTTTAAAATTCGTAGATCTTGTTATACATACGCCTGTTAATAAGTAACTTTATTTGTGAAAAAACAATTGCTAAACTTTGCTTGCACATCTTTGCTTTTCCTCTGCTTAGTATATAGAGCTTGACCAAAAACTAGAATTTTTTGAAGAATTATCATTTAATTTTCAATATTTATTTTATTTCCTTACAAGCAGTATTTCGTTGACGTTCTACGCTCTCGCGGGGGTAATTTCGAATTCCGTAGAACGCTAATTTTTCTGCGCTGGACATACTCAAGTGGCCTCGGGTTACTTGACTTCAGATTCTAAAAAAACCATTTACTTTGGCTTGATTACAATTGAAACAAACTAGCTTATCCATCTGCATATACGATTGACTGGACAGGCTAGTAGGTAAATCTAAGCCCTAGCTAATCTAAACAATTCTAATTTGTCATAGATTACTTTAAGTCAACATGTACCAAGTAAATAAAATGAGGAAGTGAGGAGGAACATATAGATCATATGCACTTTTGGGCGAATCCATACTGGATGGGGTATTATATTACAAAAGAAAACGTAACAGATTCAAAATATTAAGAACGACCATTAAGACCCTTACGCCAACTCACCTAATAACATTTTTCTTTGACTATTGGCAGAGAATATCAAAAATTGTACTTTGTTTCCATTTAGAGACACGTTTCCCCAGGAGAGCTTAAATGAAAGCAAAATTAATTTTCTCACCAACGATTTTATTATTCTTCACTTGTCTTCGCCGCTGGACTTTGTTCTTAGGTTTCGTGAGAATCCGTGACTCGAGTTTAATATATATATATATATATATATGCATAATAAATGTTGTGTCACATTACCATTATGCATCGATTTTCGAATATTGCACGCCGGACCTTTTTCCTGTACCAACGCTCACTTTTCGTAAGGACGGTCTTATGGGAAAGAATTCAAACAATCACTCCACCTCCAAATTTTCCACACCAATTTAGTCTAACAAATTAATATTCATTCAGTATTTTTTGCCGAAAAATGCCAAGAAGGATTGCTTGTTTTTCATACAACGAATTTTTCAAAACAAGTTGTTATACTTGCAGTGGTGTTCGTAATCCATAATTCAAACCAATCCATTACCAATCCATTTGTAATTGTGACGAAACGCTCCAGCGTAACAGATTTCGCGGATCTATCTATATTAAGCGTTGTATAAAAAAAAGCGACATGCAATGCTAACCCTAAGGGAGTTAACCTTTCAGAACTTTTATTAAGCTGAACTTAAAAGTAATCTCTCCAAGCTTTGTGTGATGAACGACGAACGAACAGAGAGACTGGCATGGCCTCTTCAATTTGAATAAAATTCAAAAATATGTTTCGATATTATTTTTTTATTTTATTTAATTTTTTTTTTTTATTTCATTTTATTTTACTTACTTATACATGGAATTCGACTAAATTTAGCAGTCGAATTCAAATCCAATTTAAAGTAAATTTTATACTAATTGTTTTAAAACTAGTATACAATATAAAGAGATACCTGAAAAAAGAAGAGTAATAAAAACAAACACAAAGAAACTAAAAATAATTATTCATGAATAATAAATAAAAAGCGGGAAAAAAAAGAAAAAAGAAAAAAAGCATGTCCACAACTAGCACAGAAACTCACCCGCAACAAGAACAGATCCAGGGTGCAAGTGAACCCCTAAGTTATTGCAAACATGCATAAACTTGGCAACCGACGCGTTAACAACACCGTATAATTTTCGAAAAAAAGTAAGATATTACGAAAGCAAGTTAGTTTAAATACGACATGGGAAGATCGCGCGTATTAAGCAAAGTTCCTTTAATAGACTTTAAAGAGTCCGATAATGAGTATAAGTGATAGACATCATTTAGGTTTCTGCAAACAACTCTGAGCGGGTTAAACAGCTCATAATTGTATTTATTTTGCCTAAGTTTAATCAAGATAAAGTGCCTAGAGAAACGGTTAGGGACATTAAAGCTTAACTCACCAGGTAATGCGGGCAAGTCAATAGTGCCATTTATTAATTTGATTAAGAAGGAAACGCCAAGAACAAATCTGCGTTTCGCGAGAGAAGGTTAAGATAACAGAAGGAACCTATTTTCATAGGCGGGAAGAGAGGCAATCGGGTCCGAACCCAAGGTTTGCCCAAAGGCAAACAGCAAAAATTTCGAAGAGAATCAATTAAATCTACATAGCACCTATATGAAGGAGAGCACACAACAGAGGCATAGGTCTAACCAAACACATGTGCAGCCTTTTGGTAATGTAAGGATCATCAAGCTCTTTGGACCACCTCTTTATAAAACCAAGCGTGGTCCTAGCCTTGCTTAACGAGAACTCGACGTGTAAGCTAAAACGTAACCTATGGTCAAAGAGAACGCCTAAGTCTGTGAGCGAATCGACGTCTTCCAACTTGTGCGAATCTATGAGATACTGGGTAATAATGAAGAAAGCTTCTTACATTTATTTAGGTTTAGTTTAGTTTATTACGTTTAGTTATTTAGGTCAATTTAAAGCTGATGTAATTGCGATTCTATGGAAAAGGAAGAAAACAGTTTCACATCATCAGCATTCATTAAGATCTGGCTGGATCTAATCACCGAAGGCAAATCATTAATGTATAGGTTAAGTAAAATGGGTCCTAAGGTAATTATTTTACGATATTTTTTTCCTAATAAAAGCGAAGCAGTAGACTGGTTAAGCAGCATTACTTTTGTGGCAATGTATATATGCATGCATAAATTTATTGATGTATGTGCACATGTGTGCAATTGTGCTTAAATCATCATGGAAAAATACATGGTTGCAAAGCGTATAGCGATTGTTGCATTTTATTACAAAAACCGTGAATCTATTGGGGCTACGTTTCGCGCTCTTTTTTATTTTTAGCGATAAAGCTCACTGCTGATTAAACGGCTTCGTAAATAAGCAAAATTGTCACTTCTAGAGCAAAGAAAGCCCTTAAACACCCCCTTACATCCACAAAATAACAGATTAGTGCGTTTTGCGGTATGGAGGTGTAATTGCAGTGTAATACAGTGCTCAAAAAGTAAGGCCAATATTCAAGTTGAATTGCACGGGTATACCGAACATTAGAAATATTGCTTTCCTAAATTGGTAGCATCAGATGTCAAATCAAGTGTCAAATTTCACATCATAAACGTCATCAGTGCTTCAGCTGTGCTTGGTTTTTTACGACCCAAAAAGGCTTTTTCCGAACCTTAGAGCAATGTGTGATTTTGTTGAGCAAAGAAGTTAAATATTGCTTGCGAAATTAAATTTCTTAGGTAGAAACGTTTATGATGTTGCAGGAAGCCCGTGGTGTAAACAGTTCAAAGAAGGCCGAGGACGATTTGAAGACGAGGAGCGTCCCGGACAATCATCAAACTTCATCAAACAAATCAAAGATTCGGAACTTAAGAACCGTCGATTGACAATTACGGACCTTGCTGACGTTGTTGGCATGTCAAACGAATCAGTCAACAACATTTTAAAAAGATATCTTGAGAATGAAAAGCATTAACTCTCGATTGCTGCCAAAAACATTTATTTCTTTGAAAAAGAGCATCGCGTTAAAATTTGTGAGTATATGACATCCGACTATCCAATGCAGTGTCGTGTGCAACAACTCAAAAAGAGAAGAGAAAGTTAATAAAAAACCGAATTCCTTTTAAAAATGAAAAATAAGCTTCTAAACTTCAGAAGGAAAAGTGCCACATGTAGAAACTCGGTTGAAAGGATTGGAGGAAGCTATGAGCAGTTATTATGTAGACAATCTGTGCAAAACACAGAATAACCCGAAGAAATGCTGGAAGTTTTTAAATCAGAATCACCAAACCTGCAATAGCACTGAAATGTAACTGTTTCCAATACATAACTGAGGGTCTGGACAAAGCAGAAAGATTTAACTAGTATGTTATATAGACTCCGCAAGAGTTATGGAGTTAATTTGGTAAAGATATGGGGTAGAGTTGGACAGCACACCGAATGATTTAACGACATCGTAAGTAAGACTGACACAAAATAATGCTGCAGCGATTGGTGATGTGATCTTGAGCTTAGACACCTCTAAAACATCGAGGTTCGATAGCACATCGCCTATAGCAAGATATGTCTAGAGCAAGATATGAATGTTCAAGAAAACTGGTTCCTCACTTAGTCCACAGCTTTAATGAAACTATAGACAACTTTACTTTTCCCGAAATACTTAAGGTGCAGACAATTGCACCGATACCAACAGATTCTTATGTAAGTACAGCGGAAACTTATTGCCCAATATCTATTTTATCCACAGTCGATAAAATACTTGACAAAATGCTGCATACTCAGTACGTTACATGCCTGGAAAAGGAAAATATGCTGGCAGAATATCAGTAGGGCTTTAAAAAAGATTGAGGAAGAGATGAAGCTGTAGTTAATGTAGTCAACCGTGTCTGAGAATGCTTGGACGATGGTCACTCTAGTGTAGGCAGCATGTTTTACGAAGGCATTTGATTTGGTGAATCGGAAAAATTTAATTGAAAAATTTTCTTTTAATGGCCTAAGTGGAAAGTGCATTTTTTTAAAGCTATCTTACCAACAGAAAGCAATTCGCTCAAGTAAACTCGAGCAACAGTACCATGGAAGATGTCCAGTATGAAGTACCGTAGGGAAGTAAATTGGGCTCACTTTCACTATTATTACTGATTTACCTGAACGATATAAATAATATTCGATTAGGCGGTGAAGTATTTACGTATGCTGACGACTTATGTGTCTTCTACCCACACCATCAAGGTATTCAGTTGGAGTTGTAGGTTAATAGTGACGCTGACTTAATCGCAGCATATGTAAGACTTAACAAGTTGGTGTTGAGTCAAAGCAAAACGTAATTTATCAAATTAGAACTTCAGAAGAGAAGAAATCATAATCGCATTACCAAACTAAATGCATGTGTGATTCCTGAGAATGTGTGATTATTGAAACGGGGAAATATTTGGGGCTGCATATGCGGAACAACGTCTCTTGGCAAAATCACATTCATCAGCTCAGAAGAAAATTACCTCCAATTGCAGGCGTAATGCTTAAGCTAGGACAGGAACTAAATGAGAAGACGAAACTGTTGATATTTCAGACTTTAATTGAAAGTAGAATAAATTATTGACGTATTGTGTGTACATGTGAGAGGTATAATCACTTGAAATCTCTCCAAGTTGTGCAAGATAAGGCATTAAAAAATATATTTAGACTTCCATTTGCTTTTTCAACAAGATCGTTATATAAAGGTGTGGTTCAAACAACTCCACCTGAATATGGTCTACATAAAGTCATCTGTTGCTATACATGTGCGAACTTGTGCATAATATAGGACGGCACACCATTGAATTAGAACAACCTTTTAACGTCGGAACTGGACCTGATATACATGTATGCAGATGTCGTTTGAAAATCACAAAACAAAGAATTGAACACAAAACTAGCTTGGAGTATAATAGATTGCCGGTATTCCTTAAAAACTCTTCACCCATATCAAGTTTGAAAAGAGGACTAAAGCGGTACAGTCAAATGCTTCTAATACAGATTCAGCGTGTGGTTTACATATATTGACCAGATATGTTAGAGTGTTAGAAATTGTTTTATTGCCAGACAGCCTCAATAAGGCCCATGTGACAGTGAGGCGTATTAATATTTATAGAAGCATAATGTTCTAAGTTTTACGTAAACTTTAAATAAATAAAACAACCATCAGGCGGCCATGAAATGAATTATTGTGGGAAACGAGATTTAGCTCCACGCATACGACCCCGAACCAACCGATCTGCCGAGAAAATATCGTCCACAAGGTGAGCCAACACCGAAAAATTCGCTCCAAGATGATGTTAATCAATTTCTTCGATTCTCGCGGTGTATTGCTTTCAAAGCAACGAAATAGATTTTCAACAATAAATAGGTTTACAATGGAGAAAATTAAATTGGTTTTACTTTTTTTGACAAAGTAGTCTACTTTTCACAGTGAAGCCCATATAGAGCGCTGCAGAAACATGACAGCAAAAATTAGATGATTTCGACTTGAGCGATATAAGATTTCAAAAAAATGGTGCAACATGCCATGCATCCCGTCACCAAATGAATTTATTGAGAGAAAAATAATCCCCTGAATTGTCGGTGTGAGACTGCCATCAAGGTCATGTGGTATAACCTCATTGAACTTTTTCTTCTTCGCGATAACGTAAAGGCACTGACTTGCTCCAATAACCCACAAATGCTTAATGATGTCATAATCGACATTATCCGTGTTATTAATGAAATAAATGCAGATTTATGTTGAAAATATGTGTTCCGAAATCGAATCGTTAGAAAAATCTAACGACCGGTCATTTCACATGAAATCATTTTTACAAAAAACTGAAATGACAAGAATCGTGTTAATAGCTTTGTGTTTGTGGTTTTCGTTTAAATTACAGATATACAGTAAACAAAAGGTGGTAAGAACTTTATCGAGTTTATCTAAAGGTATTTTTTTTTTCTTCAATGGGCGGAACCCTAACTGACATATTTGTTTAAATTTCATCTCAATATCTATGTTTACGTTCTTCTAAAAAGCTGTAATTTTGGATCGATTGAACTTGTGAATCCGAAAATCAGGTAAATCGGTTCATGATTATTGTTTACACGTTTATCTGCCAAATGCTACAAAAGGCGGACAATTCGAAATATTTTGTATGGAACGATATGCTTCCACAAGCAGTATGTGGGATACGATACAAAGTCGATGGAACGAAAGAGTGCTCCACGTTACCGCCGCTGCTATTGGATGTTAATAGATTCGACCGGCGGTGAATATAGCTTCTTCTTTGCTTCTTCTTGCTTTAACTTTTGTAAAATTTTCATGGCGATTGAAAGCCTGTCGTGGTTTTAATTTTCATATCATGTCCACAAGTTTTTTTTTTATTCAAATATTTTTCTGAAAATTAATTTTAATTATTTATAAACTCTTTTTGCAGTTTTAACGACTTTTTGTGTAGCGTTTAACAAGAATTTTACATATTTTTATTGTCAAAGTTAAAATAATCAAATTTACATAACTGTCCCGGCGATATTTTCATAAATTTTTAGTAATTCGTATTCTCCTTCGGTTTTTTTTTTTTCTTTTTTGGCGATAGCTTGCTTAGGACATAATGCGAGGAAAGGACATTAAGTGCGAGAGACTTTTCACTTTTCTTATGAGCAATTTGTTTATTAAGTAAAGTTGTTTAGTTGAGGTACGAAGTTTACAACATTGTTTTTGTTGTTTGTTGTTGGCTGTTTGGATGTTTGTTTTGTAAGCATTTAAAAAGTAGGCGTTTGACTACGGGAGAGATTTTCAATGTATACTTATTTATTTATTTATTTACTTTTTTCTGCTTTAAATTACAGGGTCAGGATACAATATTTTTTATGTCATTTTCCATGAGTCCCAGGATTGTTGCTGGCAGCCTCCCCCTGGGAAATCATTGTCTATGGTAAACATTATGAAAAAAAAAAAAAAAGAAAAAACAACAGCAGCACATACAACCATACATGCATGTATAACTACGCCTAACGGTGTGAAGTTTCAGTCTTAATTATTTTATTGTCATTTTATGTGGCAGCAACACCACGAACAACCAACAACAACAACAACAGCAATCATTGTTGGGCTTGGTGTGTTTACGCAATTTATATTAAAAACAGCAAAACACAAGCAAATGAATTTTTATAAATTTAATTTAATGCAATAACATGCAACCCGCACATAGGTTATTAAATGCGAATACATGTTGTAATAAGGATATGAGTTAATAGGAAATGATATATATATATACATGTAAATACTTGAATTCCTACACACATACATACATACGTACATACATACATACATGCATAAATATTGTCTGTCCCTGGTAAATGTTTAACAGGTGTTGTTTATTTAGAGCTGCGCGTTGTATTAAATTTTGGTTCATTTTTTTGTTGTTGTATTTTTACTGAAACACAAATGCAGAAGATTCGCCAACGGAGGATTACGAAAATATTTATGATCTGTTCGCCTTGGGTTCGTTTATTTTATTTACAATAAGAGTCACATAAAGGCACATAAGCCCATACAAGTATTCAATAATTATGTTATTAAACTATAAAAATATTATATTTATGTTGAACCTTAAACAAGCACTTGGAAGTGTTCGCTCCTAGGATAATTGATACAAATAACACAAAACTAAATTATGTTCAGCTTAGAGCGAATTTATTGACACTCATCCTTCTCGCCTTTCTGTAAGCACGTTTATGGCAGTTGCTCAACGGAGATAACACCGAAAATGCCCATCCATTGTATGAACTTGTCGTTCTTTAACTACACTGCTCGTCCTGGGAGCAGTTTACTTGCAGCAGATCTTTCGGCTTTTGCAAAAATGTTTTAAGTCTAACTAATAGAAATACTTTTTTCCCTTTCCCCCTCCACCGCCTAAATTCTTCCAGGACAACTATTGTGCATGTAGAGACTATCAGTGAGAGGATGTGCAGAAGGAGACATCTTCACAGTCGAAAGAGGAGAAAAGTACAAATTCCGAAAGAAAACTAAGCGTTCTGTTGCTGCATTGCATATATCTGGGTCTTCTTCTTCTTCTTCTTGATCACCTTATGTAAACTACAATAGTATAAAATAATGCAACTTTTTATCCGTTTAGCAATCCTCTCCGCGACTTGTTAGCTAAACGCCGCAGGAAGTTATTATCCGGCCTACGATCGGCGTAATTGCTGCGAGTTTATACAAAAAACAAACCGAAGCGAAATGTCTGCCGATTGATGTTAGTTTTACTGGAAAAAGAATTCTCAGCGGTCAGTGGACATAAGGTCAATCTCTTTGAACGAGCGTGTTTTTAACGTTTAAGGATCGGTAAAGTAAGGACTCAACCCACGTCGAAAGGCCCTCTACTGAAATAAAGCCTCAAAACGTAAGTGCTTACCTCTACTCTTAACCAAGGCTTCATCTTACCAAGAAAATGTTATGAAAACCCCATGGGAAAAAGTTTCGGTCCGAAGAATTTGAGTTATTTGGCTCACCCAAGGCCAAAAGCTATGAAAATATCTCTATAAGATTCAAATGCAGCTTGAGCTAAAGCGCTCCGACTTTTTTATATGTATTTCGATCGCATCTATGCCTAAGAAAAAACTAATAGATCACTCACTATATCTTGACAAACGAATGGAAAGTTGATTACACAAGCAACTACAACCTCCAGAATTTAACAAATTATGTGTGAGAATAAGAACCAAATTGTTGTTGTGGTTGTTTGAAATTTACTTAAAGAAAATAAAACGAAAAAATTCTTGAATCGACCTCTCAGCTCCAGGCAGATAAACACTTGACAAACTTAAAATACCCTTTAGTAATGGACTAAAATTGTTCCATTGTAATCGTTACTTTTCACACAAACGTGCGTGTTCGCTTGTGTGTGTGTGTGTGTGAATATGTGTGCTTGCATGTGTAGCTTGTGTTTACTGTAAATTTTTAAGCTCAATTAAATTAATTTGCAAACCCATGAAAACAAATGAACCTCGACCTCACTGGCCTTTAGATGTGTTTAAATACAAGCACATACGAATACACGCGCATATGTACGGATCAACATATTCATGTAACGAGATGGATATTTATGAAAAAATACTTATAGATATGAATGAATGAGTCTTTTTTCCGGATATGTTTATGTACTTCATTCGATTCTCTGGAGAATTTTAATTTTCCCAAAAAAAAAAAAAAAAATGCAAATGGATTTATGTTAATTACATATAATACATATACCCCTACATAATAAATAAGTGCATGCGGCCTTACGCTATTGTAATAAACATATGGGTTTTCGTTACTTATTTAAACATGTTCGCTAAGTAAGGACGTAAACAATTACAATAAAAATGATAGCGAAAATCTGTGCAGTGTTGGAATTTCAATATGGTTTTAATACATTTTTGAAAAATTTTAACAAAAAAATTTTTGTTGGAAAGCGTAAACGAAACATTTTTAGCAATGATTTTTGTGATGGGAGCCATCATAATTAGCCAAAGTCGAATCGAAAAATATAATCAAGAAGCGTTCACAAAAAAAAAAATCTCTACTTTTCCAAACAAATTGCGAAATTTTATTTATTTGCGTCGATCTAGTAGGCTTCCATTCTATAAACTCATAGAGTGTAGAGTGTTTGTCTTCTTTATTTTCCGTTTTTCCTTTTCATAGCCCACATCGCTTGTGGTGCAGGCAGTATATTAAGTTTTCGCGGAGAAGGAGAGCTTAAAGAAACCCATCTTTTATTATAGCGATCTAAGCTTGTCTGTCCGTCTGAAATCTGCCCATGTAGTTTGTGACAGGTGGCAATTTTTAACATATTGTGATGACATTTAGTACACTGTCGTGCTTTGACCCAGAAACGAACGCTATTTAAGATTGTTTGGATTGATTCACACTTCCGATCACTCCCCGCATAAAGTCGTTATATCGAAAAATAATTTAATTTTCAAGATTTTTCGGTTTTTTTTACTTGCCAAACCCAAGTACATATTCATGGCGCGTTACTTGCGTCATGCAGCTGACGACTGACGAAAAGACTAACAATAATTGGCAGAAATTTAGAGGAAAAAAGCATTAACGGATTAAAAATGTCGCGATGAATTTAGGTAAAGGTAAGTTGCTTCTAACAAAGTATTTAAGTGGAATATTTGCCGAAGGCGAAGTCGGTCGAAGGTAAGACGAAAAGTGAATTGAGAGAGTCGAGTCAACAAAGTTCAATCGGAACATTCGAGCGGACAAGACCAGAGCGGGAATTAAAGCGTTATATATATATAAGTTCCCGTAAATAATTTGTAAATAGATCTCCTATGGATTGTAAATAAAGTCCATACCGTCCTGAATATAAATTAATTTCAAAACCCGTTGAACAATCGAAAGACTGATATACGCTAGATAGACATTTGAACGACCATTAACATCGGTCAAGATTAGTTTTAATTTGTAAGAAGAGCACCCCTCGTCAGAATATCTCTTTAAAACGAAAGTTTTACCAGTTCTATAGCATGTTGGGCTTCGTTTACACAACCATAAGATGCCAGTATCCAATATGTCTTCTTAATGGGAGATAGAACACAAATGTCTGATTCCAAAACGCCTACAACTCTAAGCTCAAACGTGATCAAATTTTTCCCAGGAGCATTCAATAACTCCTATGGCCTATTTGTAGTCAAAAGTGTCGAGCACTTCAAAAGAGGGTAGAATTCGTAAATTTCAATTCTCGACTCTCAGTACATCTTTCGCGAACGCAGCAATCTTTCAAGTTTGGTAAGGAAATGGTTTGGCTAATAGGATGTGTGAAGAATCTAAACGATCATTAAGAAATTGATTTTGCCCATCGTATTAAGTGCTACATAACACTGACTGGTTTAGTATCTTCCATTTTTGAAGATAATCGACGACTCGCGCACATCCCAAATCATTGATACCATATTTTTACGAGCAGATAGAGGAATCTCCGCCTTCTTTGGAGCCAATTCTCCTTTTGCAATCATTCATTATATCGGCCCTTGCTCTGGCTCGAATCTGAGATAATGAGTTCACATTTGACTTATGGACATGAATCAATGCAGAAAGTCGGCTTTTGCACTTTATTGCGAGCAAAGGGGCAGCCTTCCTTGCAGTAGTTTTTTACATGTGTACCGTGTCTGCCAGGTGGCGTAGGTTTGGCCATGCTATTAATAAGATCTTCTTTAGCACTTCTCGTGTCTTCGCTCGACTATTGCATAGTTCACCTAAACAGCTCTTACAATTCTATTCCTTTAAGACTAGAATATGGCTTAGCTTTGACATCGGACGAAGGACGGAAAC
>CCAG010005549.1:0-24692 GCA_001077435.1 Glossina morsitans morsitans
ATACATATATCTATCTATCCATATATATATATATATATATATATATATATGAATATATATATATATATGTGAATAAAAATCAAATTTAAATCGTATTGACGTTCAAAATTATATTTACAAATGTAACCCAAAAATAAATTAAAAGAGAAGAAGAATATTGAAAGAAAATTGAAAAATAAAATTGAAAAAAAAAAAAAGAAAAAATAATAAGAGGAAACGTAAAAGTGAAAATCGTGCAGTAATAACAAAAAAAAAAAAAATAAAGAAATAAATAAATAAATTTTTACATAAATCCGGGCAAAGATGTTATAAAACACTCTTAAAGTTCGATTCGTAATCGCTATCGCACGGCTATTTCATCATCAACAATTGCATTGGAATTCCAGGAACATTAATACGATAGAGATTTGCGTACATTTTTACAAACATACATATAAGTGTTTATTTTGTTATGCTATGTTTTGTTTTCGAAGAAACAAATTTCAAAAGAAATAATAAAGAAACGTATTAATCGCGTTTTGTGTGTGTCGTCAATTAATAAACGTTAAGGCGCGCGAGCTTTTACATAAGTCAGCAGCGCATCAGTTAAAGTCAGTCAGCTTGCTGCCCTTTCACTTTTCGACACGTGACATTTGTAATAAAAAACCCGAAAATTTCGCGTTTCATTATCTCAAATGTTAGCGACGGTGATACTCGCTGCTGATGATATCTTTTGATAACAATTTCCTAAACGCAATTTGCCCGCCCTCCCTCCAACATCCAAAATTCCGTAGTCATGTTGAGTTCCTTGCTAATGCGTGGCTGTTTTTAATTTCGAGCGAAATATAAATAAAAAATAAAGAAATTAAAGGAATAAAATGTTTTGCTTACAACATCTTACAAGCGAATCGCTTTGATTGATGATCACATTACGCTACGCTGTAAAGAGTCTCATAGCGAAGCCAACAGAGGAATCGC
Source organism: Glossina morsitans morsitans (assembly GCA_001077435.1). Classification (NCBI taxonomy): domain Eukaryota; kingdom Metazoa; phylum Arthropoda; class Insecta; order Diptera; family Glossinidae; genus Glossina; species Glossina morsitans. Next base: position 958 of record CCAG010005549.1, read on the forward strand.
AGAGGAAAAGAAAATATATATATATATATATATATATATATATATATATATATGTATTATATATATATATATATATATATGTATATGTATAAATTATTCTGAAAAGGTAAGCGCACAAACGTAATTGATGGGAATTTCATTTCACAAATTGTTGTCGTTTTCATTCTATTTTATCATTATTATCTCTATAAATATTCACCGCTGGCTTGCGGTGGTATGCTAAGTTTGCCGCACGCTTGTGTAACGTTTACAATTTCGCATTCAAATCGCAATAAGCCGCAGATCGAAAGAAATCGAAATGTTAACGTCAATACTCTTCCCCGTGTGTGCGTGTGCGTGTGCCTGTGCGTGGGTGTGTGTGTGTGTGTGTGCGCGTGCGTTTGTGTGTTAAACAATTCAAGTGCAACTAAAGAAAGTGTTCTTTCGATTTCTACCACTAAGCTTATCGGAGAACTGAGAGAATTCTCAATAAATTATTGCAATTAAACGGTAGTTAACACGTTCGTGGGTGCGAATTCAATTTTATATAAGCCTGGATTTCCTCAATTACTGTACTTGCCCGAGCATTGATTAACTGATTTTTCAACTTTTTTTTCATATCATTTTATCTCTCCTCTGTTTACTTCAACCGCCTTTAAATTTGTAAATTTCTGCATACCACAGAGAGAGAGAACATTCTCTCATTGTCTCTTTTTCTCATGTTCTCTCATTCTCTTACACAAATGCCATAGTGCTCTCGTCATTCGGGTTAAAAAATTTGATCTACTTTGTCATGAATGCTATCGCATATCGATCTATCCGTAACTAACTTTTGAAAATGTACCCGAACGCATTTCAAAGCAAACTGACTGCCATTTTTTGCACATCATTCAAATTTCCACTGTCCGTGAACGTGTTAAGTCTCGTTCCTAGACAAATACAACTCTTAATATATTGCACGATATACGAAATCCGAGAAAGGAATATATGATATTTATAAGTCCTGGACAATCGTACAAATTATAAAATAATTGCGAGAAGCTCTTGAAAAGAAAACATCCTCCAGCATCACTATTTAAAGATTTGTACGTCTATCTGTTCGCCCGCTTGCAATTTTGAAACCACGATTACGCGATTCGATTGAACACTTAGTTCAAATATATTCGCACGGCCCTATTCTGAGCATTATCGCAGACCCAAGTCATTGAATTCTCTGCTGTTTATGCGATTTAACGGATCTGTTTTGTAATAAAACTGATATTGGATCGTTTTAGATCGTTTTCTTAGGATTATTATTCGTTCGGAATGCCAAAGCTGCCACAAAACCAAGAACAAAAGTTGTTCTCTTTTATGACCAGTGACCGATCACACCGCCAGAATGTGCCCCTCTATTAAGTATTTTTATATCGATTTTGGGCTTTAGCGTCGATTTGATAGTCAGCCAAGTCGGTTTATGAGTTTTAACCGTTTCCTAAATTGTAGGCTCAAAACTGTTGAACTCTTTAATTTAAAGTTAGTTCGACTTTAAAACTTTCTTTCATCAAAAATTGCTCCCAAGTTGAGAAACCTTTTACGAAATACGCAAAAGAAAGAGAGAAAAAACCTACGATTATATAAATAATTTTAATATTGTTTTATTACCAGCAGTAACGAATGATTTTTAAGAGATCCGAGCGGGAAGGACTGTATCTTTTCTTTTGTTGGTGCTCGATACGGAATTAATTGTCATTAAATGAATCACTTGCGGAATATATATTGTATCAGGTTTATGTGTCATTAGCTACATATGGAAGGGGTTTGTATTTAATAAATAGAATGAGGGGAATCGCGTTAGAATATTATATAATAAGAACATTGAGGTTGTACTAGACTCACTGTAATTATCCATCGAACTTAAGATGCTATCGTATCGTATTTGGATTTCTGGTAAGCAATGTCTGTTTGTTTTTCTCTTTATACTTAAAACTTGATCACGTTTTCGAAATTGTTTGCTCGCTTATTCTTCTTGCTCAGCTCCGTCACGTTAGGTTCAATTAATTGAAAAATCGAGCCGTTAATTCCCCGTGTAAATGGCAAAAGCCTTATCGATTCTTTTTAAATCATAGCTCTTGTGTTCCCTGTTTTGTTTCCCAAATTTAAAAGACCGTCGAATCGATCCAAAGGTTCGTGACAAATAAAAAGGAATTCTTCAATAGAACAGACAAATTTAGCAGCACTGACCTTTACTTGATGGCCTCTCGTTTCAGGAAAGAATTGATTGTTAGAAGAAAGAAAAACATGGTTTAAGATCGATACAGTACGGTACGCGATACACACCGAATGCATTTGTAAATATATTTAATTCTATTTTTTAGTATGTTGATGGAATTTTTGTTCTTAACTATCTCTTGTATATATATATATATATTGTGTTTATAAGCATTTGAAATATTTAAACTCAGGATTAATTTGAAACGCATCGACGAATTATCGTTTACTTTTTGCAAATAATTGCAAAATCACGGCTCTATGATCCAACAAATTGATGATCGCAGAAATCAATGCACGATAGGAGTACAGAATATGGACTATACCTGTAACCGGTGAGATTGTAAATGACCGCATCCTTCTGTTTATATGCTCCTCGTTGTTGACCTGTTGAGATATCCGTTACTTAGTTGGTCGGAACGGCTGATTCATGTCGTGATGTTTTAAAAGCATTTCCTTCGAGGGCTTAATTTCATTTGCGGTTTTGAGTGACTCTGTGGTGTTTGTGTCTGTGGTGTTTACCTTACCTCACCTATATTCAAGTATATAGTCTGAAAGAAATATCTCCACGAAACGATAGTTCTTGATTGCCTATATATCCTTAGAATTGAACAAATTAAGAGCACTACTTAGTTTACATAGAACGAACGTTAAGTTATTCTTCATTAGTGTATGGAAAAAAAAAAAAACCAGCAACTGTTTTTCCTTCTCTTCTCTCGTCTTTTTTAATCTTTTAATGCTAATTAATTTTGCGCTACTGCTATTTTCCATTCTTCATATACATTTATTTTGGCAAAAGTTTCAATTCATTTAATTTTGCCAGAAATCGACCGTCTATATAAAACAAAAAAAAAAAAAAAAAAAAACAAAAAAAAAAAAAAGAGTCTTTTATTTATTCCGGTAGCTGTGTCAGTGTTGGTTAATGCCGGTGTGAATGTGTTGTACAAATTTCGTATGGTAAACAACACGTTAAACTTACTAATTTGCAATATTTTAAGCTTAATTAAAAATTTCCGAGATAGAAAACAAAAAAAAAAAAAAAAGGAAAAAGAAGCAAACACTCTCTCTCGCATACATTTTATCTCTGTCTCTTCCCTCATTTCTGTTTTTCACTTAGGTAGATAGGTAGGTAGCTGTAAGCAATGAACAACACACGTCAGACAACATGTTTGCGGTAATCTTAGAAGCTCAAGTGAATTTAAGGTTTATAAAATAGAATTTTACTTTTCTCTCCGCAGTTGGAACGGCGAAAGCGCCTTTTACTTTAGGAGACATGCTATGTTGGTGTTGCATTCAAAAAAAAAAAAACAAGCAGAAAGAATACGTACATATAAATGCGTTTGTTTGTGTGTGTGTGTGCCTGTGATAAACAGCAAACTATAAAGAAACTGTAAATATTGTGGATGCTTTAATATTCTTGGCTTTTTTCACTTGGATTGCGTTACCTGACTGCTTGGCATGATGCATGCATACGAAAGTCGAGTAAATAAATTTTCAAAGTCAATGCAGTGTTGCTGCCGTTATTTTGCTTGTTGTTGCTCTTGTTGTTGATGGCGGTTTTATACTTTCTTAAGGTAGTGGCAGCACACAAAACCTAAAAGAATTTAGATATGAAAATAGAAAGGAAAACTTCTCTCTTCTTCTTATCCAACACGTGTATATCGTAAGAACATGTACAACCGAAATCGGTTGAATTCGTTCAGTGAAATATTGCACAACATAACACTCAGTTATGTGTTTTTTGCATTATTGTGTAAATGTTACGTGTTTCTGTGCGATAAGAGGAAAATTTTGGTTCCGCCTTTGTAAACACGTGCCAACGTTAAAACCTACATTAAATGAAAAATGAAAACAATGAAAAAGGCGTAAGCGAAAATTAGATATAAACCGACGAGAACTAAGAGAAATCTCTTATATTTTAACTATCGAATAAACCTAACAAACTCTTTTTTTTTTTTTTTTTTTTTTTGTACATTTTTGTCATAAACGGTACCCATCACAGGATTGCATTATAAATTACTTGTTTTTTTGCCAGCTACGTCGGTACATGCAGTCAATTTGAAACTCAAATATCGCAAATTTCCACTTATTTCACTCATCGCGCAAATACCCGCAATTATGTTCAGTTTCTAAAAACGACATCTACCCGATAAATTTGTGTACTCGTCGATTGCACTTTCGTGTATTTTGAGTAAATTTCATTCAAAATGGTTGAGATATACACTCTTTCGACTCCAAGTTGAAACGTCAAAATCAGCTAAAAATGAAGCAAAAAAAGGCTACAAGAAAATGATTCGTTTGCACAATGCAAGCTTTAAATAAAGGAGTTCCAATATTTCTAGGGTGTGAAGCATTTTAAATTTGTTTGTATACATTTTTTTATTAATTTTAAAACTTACGGAAACTTATTGACGCAGGTGCGGTGGTTGTATTAAGGTAAACATTCTCGAATCGGAGGATAAACGTTAGCAAACCGTTTAGAAACCTGATCCATGCACCTTGATCCGTATAACTTTATACATCTTTTCACATCTGAATTACAGATGGAATAACAAACTTAGCTGTGCATCAATTTTCCGAAATTAGATATAACAGTGGATTACTGGTTAGGTATCCCCACTAAACAAAGCATCGTATAATTTTATATTTTTTTGTTGTTGTTTTTTTATACTTCCAAGCGAAGGAAGAAGGGGACTGACTATATTCATTTTGTCATAATGTTTACAACATTCAAAATGACCTTCCAGACACCCTATAATGCATATATATTCTTGATCAATGGCTGTCGGTCCGTGTGTTCTTGACACTCTCCCGATCGCAAAAAATCAGATATCGAGCTGAACTATGGTATAAGCATAGACACGCAGATCGATATTGAAAATCGACTAACTGGTTTAAAAGACACATATGCACAATAAAGCGTAGATTGCAGGAATCTCTGGTCCTTTAAGCAAAAAAAAAAAAAAAAAAACTACTACTTATGAGTTATGCAGGATAGCAGGTTAAAATTTTCTCGAATTATTTTTTGAAGGATTCTGCTATCCACGTGTGAAAATGGAAAAATCGACCACGCCCACACAGAGTTATAAGTAACGTAAATTTTTCATTTTTCTCATGTTATTCCAAGTAACCACCAGTTACCAGGTCACCTAAAACTTTTTAACGCTACTCTAGCAATAACGAACTTGCAATAGTAATGCTATACGGTATTGATATCATCGAATGAATGGTGCTGGGCATACGAGATTCGGTCTTCGCCGAATATAATTTTCCTACTTGTTTAGTTTATATTCATTCTGAACACATGAAAGCACAGAGAGAATGGAAATGCAGAAAAAAAAAAGAAGGAAATTGCATGTGTTGCACTGTTTTATCAGCACAATTGTATTTGCATAAACATTTTCTAATTGCACAGCACGACGCAGTTTAAGAGTTAGATAATCAAAATTATTTGAAATCCCCATTATGAATGCAACTTCATGCAGGATACTGTGATAAGCTCGGTATATGTGTGTATCGTGGATGGGTACTACTTGCGATATAAAAAAATGCATTCCTTTGTGTTGCTTTTTGTGGTACGAATGGATGCGATCTATGTATGTATAGGTGAATAGTTGAGTGCAAGAGATTTTATATTTCGATTTTTAATGTTATAAAAGCAAAACCTACAACATACAACATAGTGACAACAAGAGGAGAATACTTCGTTACTATTATTCATTTTGTTTCTGTTGTTCGCATAGTGCATGCATGCATACATCTATCTATCTATACTTATTTATTGAAAAAATTCTTCCTATTATACAATTTGTTTTCACACATAGCGAACACATCTCATATGTCTGAAGCTATGCAAACTGCTGCGTCATATACACATATATATATATTCCCGCTTAGTTCCTTCATAGATAGATATTCACATGTATATTTGTATTATAGTTCATATGATCAGTTTTCCACTGGCGATGCTAAAATATCGTTCGACAGATTTATATATGCAGTTCACTATAGTATAGGTGTTGATATGAAATTGCTATATACACGTACATAGCGTGTGTATGCATCTCGATTAATTTAAAAATTTTTTCTTGTCCTAAATAAAAAATTGACATTTTTATAAAATTTTAGAGAGAATAAAAAAAACTTGTTTAAAAAAACTGTCTCTATACAGATGGCAAGCTGATTTCAATTATAATCTCTCAAGCAGCACATTTGCTAGATGCTGCAATCTGTTTGGGCAAGAGTCTGCACCCGGTATTTAGGTCATTCTGGCGCGTTAGGAAAGCAAAACAAATTCAATATTTCGGAAGTATTGTAATTATTGCAATTTGTTTGCTGTCTGCACCCTAACGCAGTAAAAACTTTGTACGTTTATTGGGTAAAATATGAGAGCAACATTTATCCATTGACGACCCGGATAATGTAGAAGAACGTTTTCGTATCCTGATTGGATATTGGAAAAGTGGAGCTATTTTGAGAATTTGAGGCATAAAAATGAAGGGCTTTGCCAGCTAGACGCTATTCTGCCTTTGATGGAACCGGAAAACTGTAGTCTATTAGTCTGTTAGGACGGTTATAGGCAAACACTGCCAAGAACAATTGACTGATTTGCACTGTTCGGTATTCAAACACCGAACGGAACATCAAACAAATAAGAAATTATATTTGGTCGTGACCGAATCTCTCATACCCATGGCCGTTACCCTACGAACAAACTATAGAAGACAAAAAAGGGTACGAAGTTATATTTAAATATAACTAGCAAAGACACAAACCAAAATTTCTTTACAGCGCGCTGTTACGCCGTTAACAGAATTCTATAAAACGAAATCTCGGAGGGATTTAAGTCAAAATTCAATTAAAATAAAACTTTTGGAAAATTTTTTTACAAAATACAATAAACAAAACATGTATTTATGTAAATTAATTAATATTTGAAAAGTCAGTATTTTTACACTATGTCCTACAAGAGGTTGATACAGCGAAAGTTTGCTTAGCTACTGTGGGCAAAAATGAAACTAGGGCCCCTAACCCATGACCATTGAAGTGTATAAGATCTGAAATCGCTTTAGGAATATTCGTATGTCTTTTAGCGGATTGCTAAAATCCTCGCTATCAGCAAAATTAGGATAAGAAAGTGAAATCTTGAACATGTCAGTCTAGAGATCAAGTTCGACAGAAAAGTTGACTCCAGACCGTATATTTTAGCGCAATCATTTAAAGAAGAAGTCATACCGCAAAGACAGTTGGATTTCTCCATAGAATATTTGTTCAGAGAGCCAAGCATATCTATTCGACTCTACTAAAGAAGAGACTGCTCGTTTCATTGCTTTCAAGTTCACTACCTCCTTGCACTTCCTATTGTAATGCCGACATTTAATTCCTTTATACTTTCGCTGCGTTACGCCAATCGTATTATATAATATGATGTTTGCAAAGTAAGTAGAAATGTGTCCTGGAACCATTTTAAAAATCGTTCTTTCTTCACTTAGTTTTAATGTTGTTAAGTAGATTTCTACAAAATATTCACTTGTCTTGAACGAAAGTTTGGTGTTTTATTATATACAAGGAAAACTTGCTTATAAAAGCAAAAAAGAAAAACAAAACAAAAAAAAAAAAGGGAAAATTTTAAATTTTTAAATAAGATTTTCTGTAAGATTTCAGTCAACGTCGTCAACTGCATTAGTGTTTAGTGAAATGAAAGAAAATTTAACACTTATTTCAGCTCTTGCAGCTTGTCTAGCACAGTTTGAGAAAAACTATACTTATCTTGCATTTTTTTATTCGTTTTGCATCTGCTGCAATAAGATTTAAATGCGGAAAGTTTTACTCTGTATTTAGTTCACGACAAGTGTCTATTGAGTATAAATAAAGCCTCAACTTTGGTCTAATTATACAAATGAAATGACACATTTACAACAACAAAATTTAAACATTTGCAAAAATTCAAAAGGACACACTACAGGAATGTGCTGTCATTACGGTACGCACTTGCATTTTACGCTGCTACGCTGCAGCAGCTCGAAATTCGTAGTAATTATTTTGTCAGACAAATTACAAATGAATGACAAATTAAAGGCTATTTGATGCGGTCTTCGCAAAGGATAGAGAGAAAGAAAACGAGTAAATATAGAGAGGAAACGTTTATGCAATAATGGCTACAACGAAAATGAAGAAAAAACTAAGATGTGGAATATAAGAGTATAAGCAAAGAATGATGTTAACTTTTTTTGGCTTTACATCGAAACTTGGACACCTTCCAGTCCCAAGTGAATATATCTATATATACATATATAGTCATATAGATAAAAAATATCTTTCCAGTCACATGTGCAATGGCATTCACTTACACTATTTTGATTAATAATAATTTTTGGCGATTGGAGAAAGGGATCAGAGAGACTAGGCGGACGGACGGCATCTGGATCAAAGCAATAATAGATAAATAGATATTTTATATGAAGTATTTCTTTATTTCAAGCAGTTTATTATCGATTTATGCGCGCTTTTGGAAGAATTGTGTCAAAAGTCGAGAGAGAGAGAGAGAGAGAGAAAGAGAGACAACGTAAGTGTCGGTTATTGGATTCTGATGAGTTGGTGAATTTATACCGCAGTTACTTTAAAGACCATTCCGTCCATTTTGCTGATCACAACGACTCCTTAGTCTTACCGCACTTTACCGCACTTTTTTACCCTTCAACTGTCAATGTCTTGTATTTCTATCCCGTGCTTAAATAGAGTTCTTTTTTCAGAAACTAACGAACTTCAACAGTCTCTCTGCTTTTTTAAATTTCTAATTTAGTACTCAGACTTATAGGTCTCAAAAATACCATGATTGATATACTTTTAGCCTCTTCTGCCGATTGCGTAAAAACAAACAGAGGAAAAATCCTTATTTAAACCCTTTTGTTTCTTCTTATTTATCGCAATATCTATCTCTTCCTATTGTATCAGATACACATAAAAAATACAGAAATGCGAAGGAAAAAAAAAAGTTAAACATCACCGGCCAAATTTATTATTGTTCGGAGCAAAACTTGTACATACGAATAGTCAAAGACAGTTCGCCAGATGCATAGAAAAGAGTATAAAAGTTATGCTCGCGCAATAGGACGCACCTTGGATACCCCTCGCCTCAAGAAAATATTCTTTAATTACGGGTGTGCGCCTCCCAGCTACATTTTGACGTATTTATAAAAAAAATCATACGAAATTTTAAAGAGATGACCGATGTAAGGTGTACGTTGGGTGGATTCGGATATTTGCGATTTTCAAAAATGCCTGCTTTATGGTTAAAAAATGTTGTTGTTTTTTTTCTTGATGAAAGAATCTTCACTTAAAAAAAAAAAAAAAAAAAAAATTGGAATTTGTGTTGAGCCACATTCTTCAATCATGAGCTTATAAAAATAGACGGCATAATCGAAAGCAGAGAGAGATACGTAGTTGATTTATGCCAGAATCTGATTTTTGATAAAGAAAATGCACCTTTGATAGAACCTTTAATGCTTGGTTGTTGTTATTGCCTGTTACAAACCTACTGATAAAATTAATATCCTAGCGCAGGACGCTCGCTTCAATGGTGTGCATATATATATATATATATATATATACATAAAAAAAGAAGACTTTTTAGCTAAGTCATTATTGCTACTGTATTGTTTTTCACCGTCCTGGACTCTTCCTTGCCTTTTTCCTTTTTTTCTTTTCGCTCCTCTTTCCTGCTTTTCTTTTTTCTTTTTGTTGTTGTTGTTGCATTGCTTTGTCATTTCTTTTTTTTTTTTGTTTTTCTGTCTTCTTGTTCATTTTCGTCAACTTCTTCTTGTCTGCATTCAGCTCTAAACTACGATTACTATTATTGCCGTCTACATGGTATTGTGATGAAAGCTTAAATGTCATCGAGCCGTCAAGCGCTGTGTATTGCACAGAAAACAAAAAATTTTTACTTGTGTTTCTTTAGTCAGAAGAGATATTCTGCTTTTGCTCTTGTCATTTGATACGTTGCCGGCTTGGGTGTGGAACTGACAGCCTGACGGGCTGACTTACCGCCTGGCTATGCCTGCTTCTCAGTTAATAGTTGTTGTTGTCTTTGTTGTTCTTTTCGTATTTCTATGCATTTAAAAATTTTCTTAATTTTCTTTATTTAACTATTCAGAATAAATTATTGCTATTGTGTTGTTAAGTCAAGCAAAAGAAAAAAAAAAAAAAAAAAAAAAAAAAATTCGTTCTTTTTTCAATTTTTTTTTCCCTTTTTTTTTTTTTTTTGGATTCTATGTAAGTAGAATAAGAATCATCAAAAATCGTTGTAAAACTGAATTTTGAGTAATCGTTTAAACAAATGAATGAATGAACAAATAGGGATTAAAATGAACTTCAACTCTTTTACGAAAGTTATCATAAGACGCTTCTGTGTAATAACTTGGCCCTTAAATTAGGTAATCGCACACAAACACAAACCTCGATGTGTGACTTCTTAGCTAAAGAGCTAATAAAAAATTCGTTTTGTTTTTTTTTTTTTTTTTGTTCGTATGTCCTTCATCGAATTTATACATACACACAGAATTTGCTTCCCATATAAGTACGCAGAGCATGGATGACAAATGACGAAATCAATTTAATCATAGGCGCATAATTATTAACTTGGAAGAAGTAGATGCATTCTGGAATTTTTCCATCTCACTGTAACGAGATTGAGTTCAACAGTCATTCGTCGGGAATATATCTTTTGTTTCTCTGGTCATTGGATTGTCTTGTTACCTGATTTTTTACGTATAAAATATGCACGATTTTCCAAAGACACAACCATTTGCTCTATTCCCAAAACTGTAGACCGATGTGGATCTATATCTCACATCTCTCGACTTTGCATAAAAGAGCCCAGGCTTTAACGCTTGCGTTTCGTAATCGTTCGAACTTTTCATGAAAATGTGTGAATGTACGTGCGCCGATTTCAATTTCCGTTCAGCTAACAAATGAACAATTGAACGTTTCATGAAAAATTTTATTTGGCATAAATACTTTACAATTCCCTCGTCTCAATAAGGTAGAGAATTGCGCGGGCTGTAAACCACAATGCCCGTCCCTGCGCGATAATGTTGTTCTGGGCTAAAGCTTAAGTATTACGTGTCGTTGTCAAAATCTCTGTCTGTCTCTGTTGCAAGCTGTGTCTCTGACATTCGGCGAGAGTGTTTTTTGGCACACATACATGTTATTAATTATGCACGAATTATGAATGATATTTACTTAAAGCCTATTTCATTGCTTGCAAACTATTCATTATTCAAGTTAGGCCAAGATTTCGTTGAACATCACAATAGTATGTCGATTGTAGAAACTTTTTTGTTTTTTTTTTTTTCAATAGGATATAACGTTGTTTTGTCTTGCATTGTCCATTATATTCATTCCATTTTCACCCTACATGAAGGCTAGTAAAATGCGCGCATATAGAACTCCAAAAAATTTCATAATTTGAAAAATTCTTGTGCTGTTTCTCTTGTTCGCATACCTTTGAAAAATTCCCTTTGCCTCAGTGAGTGTTCTCTGTGGCGGTTTTTCAACTTTCATGAACATTTTCTGTCATTTATTAAGAGTTTGTAGGACTGTAGTCTTCCACGCATTAACTCCCATAAGTTTTTTTTGTTTATTTATTTATTTTTTTTTTTTTTTGCCATAGCGTTGAGATTAGCAAACGTTATACAACCACCATATCCTTCCTTACCGCAATACGACAAGCAAGTCAGTTCTTGTTGACTCCTTGGTAAAGATGCACTTATATATATGTGTATATATATATGTATAGTTGTTTCATAGTAATAATGAAATCATACTGTCTTTGTGAGTGGGTGATAGCACAAGTGGTTTCAATGCGGTTTATATAAAACTAAAGTGTAAGCATTAGTTTTAGAGTTTGCGGTTCTTTTAGATGCTAACTGTGATATCTTGTTTTGGATTTGTGTAAATTTTGTAATATATAAGAAAATCGTTGCAACTTATTTAAGCATAAATTTTTAAAAGTTTCCAAGATTGCATGAAACATCTTAAAAGAGGCAAACCAACTAAAAAAAGCAACGTTGTCCCATTAGGTTGAATTATGAATGGCCACCGTTTTAGATGAATAAAAAAAGAAAATTAAGAAAAATGAAAAAATGTTGTATTCCTTAGCAGATCTTAAAGTCACCAACAACAAAATTTTAAAGAAAAAAAATTAAGGATCTCACACTATTGACACCAATCTATTTTTCTACCTGGAACGCATCGAACGAATCATTCGCATTTTCAGCACCAGTTTTGTCGTATCTACTGAGAATTACATATAAAAGAGAAAAAGATGTTGTCTTTAAATTTTTGTAACGCTAGTTATCCTAGAAACAACAAACAACAATTAACAATTTGGGATCTTATTACATTTAATGCCTTTGACATTCGGTCGCAATAGAGACACAGCCGTAGTAAACCATTAGACAATCCTTCAGATTTCGTTTAAACTACAAGATTGTAATTAAAATGCTAATGAATTTTTCAATAGACGTAGAGTAAGGACTTTAAAGTACAAATATATATAAAAGCATAGGGAAAGCGTATAAGCGTCTAGCCCAGAAGCACATCTGCACCCAAAATGGTCCAGAGATATGAACATATCGCATATATGGAAAAGCTTAGCAATCGATCCGGGTAAACATATTAAGTTTATTAACAAGTCATGTGACACGGTAGTTATAGTGCGACATGGGCAAGACATGAGTATTAAACGATTAACGGCATTTGCCGAATCCGAATAAATTGTAGACATTCTCGCAAGCGACCCTAAACGCGTTCATAATTTACATCTGCATTGAGGCAATGGGGCTAAGCTTAGTGAAAGGAAGGAAAGTTCCTAGATAGACGATCCGAAAACATTAAAGTTCATGTCATTGAATAAAGTTGGCGAGTCAATAAGACCATTTATTAATTTTATGAACAAGTCAACGTTTAAGACAAAACCTAGATCTCTGAAGTGAACGTGAATCGTGAATTTCATAACGCGAAGAGCAAAAATTGTTTCTGTATATTGCGACAGGAGCGCGGAGTCCAATTTAATGCTAACATATAGAATCTTTAATGTTTAGTTATGAGTGTTCCATATGTAAGAACAAAATTACTACCCATCTTCATCTTCTCTCTTCATCGGATACAAAAATTAAGAAGCTTAAGTGAAGTCTCGCAAATGATCGATATCCTTCGCCTTCATGTAATACGTAATAGCAAATTTGATTTTTATTTATGAACTTCTCGATAATTTCGAGGCTTTAGATAATCAAGTTAAATAAGCTGAAGGCACTGGTCGATCTCTAGTCAAGTTGTTCTAGAAAACCTAAAGGAAGTACACAAACTCGTTTTGATAGAGAGAAAAGTGAAGTTGCGTGGGATAGCTGTCGCTTTAATAGTAGCAGAGGACAGTGTACGCATTATTTTGCATGAACCTTTGTCCATGAAAAAGCTATATTCGAAATGGATGCCGCCCACTTTATTCGCTTTCGAGAGCAACTTGTTAATGACCCTGCAAAGGGGGAGTGAAAAGGATTTTTTCATCTGATATGTAACAATAGGTAAAGGATGTGTTCATCACTACACACGTAGATAATAACCGGCGAAAGCCGTTCAAAGTGATGAAACAAAGTAGTTGCACTAAAACAACTGTACCTTGCAAACTAGTGGTCGAAATATCATGACATTTTGGCATGTGTCGTTTGAATATCGGTACTATTCAGAAATAATATGGGTCTGTCATACCATACCATATCAACATTGTCATATCTGTGCCAAACCGGAGACTTATTGCGTGATGCGATATTTATATCAAACTATAAAGCAACTTTTGTTATTGCTTATGCGGCACCGTTAGAAGTATTGTAAAATACCGTTTATTATGAATTTCGTGGGCGCATCTGATTCATTTTCAAACTTGATACTGTTCATATAGCTTAAGCCAAGGATTAATAAGCTTCCATGACAAAAATTCAAAGACAAAATCGAAAGACAATCTCGGAAATCAATTAAATTAATAGGAGTATCTCTCAAGTCTTACACTTGAAAACGGATGTGAACGGCATGATTGCGAAAATAACGGTGTAATCAGCACAGCAAAAAATTGAATGATTCGCTAATTTAATGCAGCTGCTTTAACACAAGTTAATAGTTAAGTTGCTTCGAAGAGCTTGTGGTCTTCTTTTACAATGAGTTGTGTGGATATCTGTATTCGGTTCCGTTGCATGTGTTGTTGATAAGAATGATGTACTTTCGAGGTAAATATGAGAACTTTTATTTGCTCAATGTAATAAATACTTGAATAGGGGGAAGGATTTCGCATCGTCTTACTCTTTACCTTTTCCCGTTTACCTATTCCTTTAGCGACATTTTAGTATCCTTTAAATAATTTAAAAAGTCTTTCTGTAAACATTTATATAACGGTAATGATATTCTTAACTGAAACGAAACATCCTCCGCAAAGTTATCTTTCCATGTAATTTGCCAAAGAGAGGTGTTCTTCATTGTCAAGCATTTGTCAACCATTGAAGCTGGTTAGCATAATACTTTCCTCAGTTATTAAATTCAAATCGGTTCATAAGGACATAGCTTGATAAGCTGAAATGAACCACTGCTAAAGCTAACCTAATTATTCTTGCTCTTCATAATGCAAAAGCAGAAAAAAACGTTCGTAAAATGCTGAGTTCATTTTGTGTTACTCTACAAAAATTTTCAATAATCATTCGAATGACTCTCTTTGCGTCAATTTGAATATATTTGAAGTGGAATCGATTTCTAAGCGATTCTTTCTTAACTCCACTAATAGTTGCCAAAAGCTAAAGAATCAAAATCACTTAACAAATTTAGTGTTCACAGAGTGGCATTACACCTTATTACACGGTAGCTTTGTCAGCAGAGAATTTGAGATATCAACTTCTAAAGAGGAGCATTTATCACAGTTAGTTTGTAGATATGCAGTAATTATAAAGCGGTCAACTACAGGGCAGCATATATATGTATGTACTTTATCAACATTTTATACCTTTGCATATGAGCATACCTCTGCTGTCAAATGAAATCTAATAGTTTTGACCTTAAGCATAACTTATTTTTTAGTGTGCTAGAGGGAGGCAGGCGTTTTTCTTTTCTTTTTTTTTTTTCTAATTCTTTTTTATAACTCTGTAGAAAATTTATTTGGTCTCATTTTTCCTATAAGCATTTTGTATCTGCTTGCATTAATGGACTTTCTTTTGTTTAAAATTTGTATCGGGTTTGAGGAATTGTGCGGTGTGCTGCTGATATGGAACTTTTACCTTTAAATACTTTTGCCTTACTATTTGTTTATGTGGAATAGAGTGCACTGAAGTATTGATGTATATAAATATATATATACACTTCTAGCTACGTATGCATGTATGTATATGTATATATATAGATATATATATATATAAGCGTGTGTGCGTATGCATGTTTGTATGCGTCTGAGTAAAATTAGAGATAAGTGAGCAAAAAGCTTGTAGATTATAGTAGTATCTGGTTATGGTTTTTCTGTATAGTGGCATAGTTGGAGCACATCTATTCATGTGGCTGTTAACTGTTGAATATTAATGTAAATTATACTTCTGTGTATAACAGTAGACCAGAAAACCTCTTTACCAACCTAAACAGACGCATATATAAACACTTTAGCACGTAAACACACACATAGGCACACACGCGCAGGCACTTGCATGCAGTAATACACGCACTTACTCTTACGAATCGTTTATGACTCATGTCTGCATGGCATAATAAAATAATATTATGCACATACACAGAGATACATACGTATGAAAAAATTTAAGAATTTTTATTTTAAAAATTTTAAATCTGAAAAATAATTTATTTGATTACATATATATATATATATGTATATGTATATGCAAATTATTCAAGATTAAAATTTATGATTAAAGGAAAGCCTTTAATTGGTCTCACGGAACTTTGCTAATAGCGATTCAAATTTTTAAAGTCTATCGTATATCACAATACTCGCTCTACATAAAGCGAAGCTCCTCAAATGGTTATCTCTTTCTCGTTTTTCTTACGGTAAACAGATATCACGTCGTTCAATTCGAATCCCCAATAATGACTAATACTTTATGTGCACGAATGCAAGCGTTTATAACAGTACGTTCGAATGGCATGAAAAGCAGCGTCGAGACATCTACGTCTTTCTCACTCTCATCGTCAAGCAGAATTTTCAATTGCTTAACCCGGTCTATGCAAAAATCTGACAATCTGAAGGAGAATCTAAGAAAGTGTCAACGTCCAACGTCTACTTAATTTTGTCTGCAATGACGACCGTAGGTTATAATCTCTCTTAACTATCGCATTTTCTGAGTGGTCAGTGAGTATTAGTGCTGCATGGGCAATACGTATTGTGACCGGAAAGATTTATTCATTTCGCCCATGTTCCTCCAGCCCTCCAGTTGCACGGTTCTTATAAATTTGGTCACCTTCTTTCGTTTGGCCCATCATACAGTGTCTAGCACTATTAAGTGCTCGCCAAACACGTGGTGTCGGATTCTGCAGATGGCCTCCCATTCACATTTCCTTGGTAGAAACCGCGTGAATCGGTACCAGAGATATTCATGTTTTTCAAGTGATACCTGAGCGCGTTTCGACTAGTGTAAAATTCGGTGACCAAACGTAGGTCGCTCTTTCTTAACTCCTACAGCTTGTGTGCTCTAACAGGAGATCGCACAAACTTTTTCGCTTGCCGTTGTTCTGCGTTTTGCTTCCAGGGGCAATCCGATTTTTTCTCTACCCGTTGCTATAGCGGCCTCTAAATCTATCATCTTGATATGGTGCAGAATTGTCCCGGACCTATCACTGTTCCTTGGGCTCCAAGCTAGCTAGACAGACCACTCTTTCATTGCGTTCAATACCCGAATGGCTCGGCTTATTCGAGGTTTGAAGATCAGCTCTCTTTTGCATTGCCCTCTCAGGGATTTGGAAGCACATGCGATGCGGTTGTACGAACGTCTACTTGGAATATGGAGGGAACGTATTTCGTGGTATGGCGTTTTGAAAGCTTAGGCCATATACAGCATACCCAATTTTGTCATTGTCCAGGTCTCTGATGGTTTCAGCATGTTAAAATATCTGTCCATCCGTCCGTCTGCTGAGATTGTAATCACGATTTTAAAATATCATCGAAGTCAACCAACTCTATCTTAAACGCTTCATTACCATCGCCGTCAAGCTATGTTTAGGACATCAATTAAAACCAGTCATAGATTCCGTTAACAATGAAGAAATAATTCCGAAAATGAGCGGCTTAGCCTTCAATGTTCTCTGTCCGAGATAATAATCTCTCTCATACATTATGTTGCTGTTAGTTCAAGTACATTGCAGTGCTGGTGCGATTACCATGCTAAACCGTGCAGGTAAATGTCGCACTCCTATAGTAGATTACTACCGTTACTAAACGGATATTAAGTGTTTGCAAATGTTTAAAAAGTGCTCATCAGAAACCCCGAATAGTACCGTTTTCGTTTCCATGACTGCTGTTTCTCCTGTTCTATGAAATGAAAGGTAAATATTTTATCTCGGAAAAATCAAAGCTTAGTTTTTAAATTCGTTCTATTTTATTTCCCTAGATTACATGCAAAATATAATGTCGGTAATTATGCCGTCGAATTCGAAAAAAAAAAAAAGAGAAATATTTACCTTTGATTTTAATACATTTGTCCTCTTATTTTGTCAATAATGATGTCCTTGCATATCTTTTTTAATTAATGCTTTTTTTCCTTTTTGGTTTTAATTGCATTTTATATCCTTGAGTGTTTCATCATATTTTCTCTTATTTTTGTTTATGTGTGTATGCACGTGCATCGGGTACATTTTCTCATTTGTGAGCATTGCTTGTCACCGCCTTAATTAATGATCTAAAATCAGGTTATTTTGAGTGTTTTCCACGGTTGCTTTCCTGCCCAATTTCGTCACTTGTCAACTACTCGTTTTATGCTTCTTCTTCTTCTTCTTTTTTTTTTTTTTCAATTTCTGCTTCTGGTGCTTGCTTGTATATTAGAATGTTATTACCTTGAACAGATATTGCGTGTGTCATGCCAACGCGGTATAATAGTGTAAAGTAAAGTACAATCTCACCAAACGACAACAACAACAACAACAACAACAACAACCATTACATATTAACCTATAGTACATGTTAAAATATCTCAGTAAAGAAGTAAATAAAAATATATATGAAAATAAAAAATTTATTTCGAAAATATTTTTATTACTAAAGTTTAACTGTTTGCCTAACGTGACCTTCTAATTACAATGGAATCGGTAGTCAGTTCATATGAGTTTTCATTATTTATGAAATTTTACATGACAAAGGAAAATGTGTTCAATTTAAGGCGAATTTCATATGAGACCTCTAGGCTGCTAACAGTCGTTCGATTTATAATTTCAAATCCGAATAAGTTAGAAACACAAGCTTTTTAATTGGTGTAAAGAAATGCTGTATACGTTCTTTAGTGACAGTTTAGTCTGTCTGTTTTTACGATTCCTTAAACGGCTGTCTCCGCCACCCCTATCAATAAAATCTAATTATCTTCTTTTTTTTTTTCTTTGTTTTTCTTAAATTAATTTTCACTAAGCATTGCTTCGTACGTAAATCTCTAAAGCCAATTGGAAGAAGAGTAAAGCGCGACCATAATTGCCATGAAAGCAAACAAAAAGAACAGATTATCGCAGTGATTTCTCACTTACAATGATTCTTGGGGAATGTGCTGCCAAAAACATTCGATAAGGTCTCGCAATTTGCGTCTATGAAAACTAATATCGTGAGGCGTTTTTATGTCTTGCACACAACACACCTTAGGTTTTACTCAACATCCTAATCATAACTTATGATTGGGGATTGAAGTATGCTTTGATTTAAAAAACGTTTGAGGCTTTTTTTTTTAATTTAATTACTGGCGCTTAAATGTGGCGATCCTTATTCTATTTGTACCCTGTATTGCACTACTCTGTTATACAGAGTGCATTACATTCGTGCAAATGCATGTAACAGTCTAATGAATTAACTTGGAACCCACGTGCATGCCAAACGATATAGAATTATTGTACGAATCGATGCAAACACTTTTGTCTGTCTATCTGTCTGTATGTCCGTCTAAGATCGCTCCATGTAACATAAATTTGTGCGTAACCTGCCCAACTACTTGGCTCATAGACGTGTTTTTTAGTTCGCGAACGACATCTATGGCTTGAAAATGTACTTGGTCGGACCATATTTATAACCTCTCTTCGTATCACATCTTATTTTGCAAAAAGTCGTAGAATGAAAAAATTTGCAATTTATAAAATTAATTGCTCGACATAAACTGCTAAGTGTTAATATCTCGGCCTATTAAAATGTTATGAAAAATTTGGTTCGGATGGACCAATTTTTTTTGGGAGGGCCAGCACTTATAGCGAAAAATGTCAAATTTTTAATATTTGAAAATGAAAATTGCTCTATCATAGTAATATAATTTGACATTAATTCTTATTAAGTTAATTGCATCAATTTTGGACTTGGAAATAGGCTTATTTCTTAGGCCTCAACTCATATAAGGATTCTCATGAAAAGCAAACGAACAAAGTCTATTTTAAGTACTTTATTAAAAGAGAGAAAAGAGAGGTGAAGATTAATTGCATTCAGGCCCACTTCCATGTAAAAGCTCCAATGAAGAAGATTTCATCATGAAAATAAATCAAAAATTGCATTGGACGAAGTTGTGTACCCTACCTAGCCGACCTTGCTTGATTATAATGCTTTTACTTGTTTGTAAATAAAAACCTTAAGTTCAAATTTGATTTGCTCAACATAGAAACACCAACTTTTTTCATTTTCGAAAAGCAGTAAACGCTTTCAGTTTCGCTTGCCGCTTTTCGTTTTTTATTTTCGAAAGGTAAGGAATGAGCTTTACAAACTCAAAAGAAATATATGCGCCTTTCAAAGAGCGAAATTCATAAGCGAAACCGTACAATCCCAAATAACTTCCGAATTATCATTGGACAAGCATAGATCTTCAAATTGCTTCTTGCTCAATTACTCACTACCCATATGGATCGGATCTTATCAGTTTTTACATCTTAAATGCTCTGAAAAGTGTTTTTGTTTTTATAGCTTTATTATTAAATATGATACTTATGTTCACTTGATCAGGTATAATAAGGAAAATACTTAACTTTGTCTTTTAAACACATCTTCTCAGGAAGTCATTGAAATTGTGTTCAAAGTCAAAGCTTCTTCAAGAAAAAAAACGAACAAATCATATGGAATTCAATCCGAGTTCTTATCTAAACAGAATGGTATCACTATACCATGTGCGGAAAGTAACAATCTTGCAAAGAAGAACTGGAGACAAATTCTCTAAATAATTTAACACAATTACAGTAAAGTAGCAAAGTAGCTCACAGATTTCAAAACACGTGCTTGACCTTTTGCTGCGATTTTGAAAGAAGATCAAAAATAAAAGCAAAAAATCTAGAATGCAACACTGTATGGATCTTTACTTGAACATACCTTTTATTTCGGTTTATAGGAAATGTTTGTAAATATGTTTGTGTTGTGTGTGGCATAAATGTAATGTGTACTACGACATTAAATTATATCGTTACATTGGTAACACAGATAGAGCAGCAGCAATAACAACATTTTCATGTTTAAAGGCCTGCTCTTCTTATGCCATCACTTATTTGTCCCTCTCTGCCTCTTTATGATTATTATTTACTATTTTCATACACAAGCATGCATATATAGTTTTGTAGTTGTTATGATTATTCAGTTTATTTATTTTATAAATTTGTTGCTTTTTTTGTTTTTCGGGTACATTCCCTTGTGATTCACGTAGCATTTACGTGTTTGTCTTTTTAATAGAGGCAACGGGGCTATCTTTCATATGCTACATACATATATAACTATATAGATATACATATATATATATATATATATATATATATGTATTGTATGTGCTCTTGGTGTTACATATCTACATGTGAAATCGTCACGTGGTCATTCGTGTAGACCCCGTATGGCTTATTTAAAAAAATGGAAAGAGTTTTTTTTTTTTTTTTTTTGAAAATGTCTCCAAAGTTCAACCAAATTATAAAAAGTGTATATGCCGCAGATAGATAGATTTAAAATGTAGATATGCATTTGATAACAAAAGATTTACAAAATTCTCACGTTCTACTTTAACTTTATTTTTATATGCGTACTTAATAAATATTTAAATGATTTGTTGTACATGTTAAGTGCCCTAATATTAGGAAAGAAATCAACTTTAAGTAAGAAATTGAGATTTTTTTTTTTTCTTTCTTAATATTTGTTCAGTGTGAAAACCGTTTCGAGCGCGTACATGCATGTAGAAAGTGCATTCGTCACGGCGTAAAGATGTACATAAAGTACATTAACAATTTTGTTGCGAAATTTTTTGGTAAATATTGCTTATAGTTGACATTCCGTTTGTCCATCCTGCCCTCATATGTTATGAGGTGTCGTGCAATAAATGAAGTGCTTTCAGAGACACATCAAATATAAAATTCTGTGTCACTCCTTGCAAATAAAGCGTGAACTGATAATTGTATTTCCGACATTAACCGCTGTTGCTAATAAAGCAAGCGAAACACTCTCTCCATTACCTATCCAGCCATTATAGCGAAGTTATCATAACTAATGCTTGGGTATTATCGCGGTTCGAGGATTTCGTACTTGCAGATGTCTTCATAGGTAGTTACACTACTTTTTTCGAAGGCTTCAACTTAACATTTTCAATTCTTTTCGCTTGAGTTTTAATTGCCATTATGCGGGGACTTATGAGCTTCAACGACAAATCAATCAAAATGTGAGTGAATTTCAAACGTGAAATGATTGCAAAGAAATGTTTTCTCTAAAGTGAATAGAAAGATCGTAGTATCGTAGAAATTAAAATTGTGCTGATGATCGGTAGTAGACAATATTTGACATCATTTTCATTATGAAACGTTAAAGAAACTCATCTGGTGATATGTACATCTGTAGCGCAAATCAAATAAATTTCGAACGTAAAACTCCACATAATACATTAAGGTTCGATCTTTGCAGGCTTCATTTAACTTAACGTCTGTAATGTCTGGCCGTGTAAAGCGACCGGCCCTCCGTTACTGGCAAGACAGCCACCTGGTATGTCATTTTACAGTTTTGTGAAGTTTCTCGGTCTTTTTGAAAATTTGGGAAAAAAACTATCGAACGCAGTGAAAGTATATATGTTTTCGAGGCAGGCTCAGCATATATTTACATTATATGCCGATGAATGCTTTCTTGAAATGTCGCCATAAATTTCTCCCATCGTCGGTGTTTCTTTTGTTTTATTTTGTATAACCGAATCACTCAGAGAATGTTAACTGTTCGCGTAACACGGTGACCATCAGAAAGAAGTGAGGAAAGACAAGGTAAGAAAGAAATGGGGAGGCGGTGGCTGTAGTCTAGTGGATCTGTATGCCCAATCGATAAGTGTTATGCGTTTACTCACTATAGCTGCCTTGATAGTCACGATTCTTGCCTACTCGGCTACTCCTCGGTTTGCAGTATCAATACGAAAGGTTCCTGCCTGCACTTAAACACATGCTGTAAACCAAATTAATTCATTTTCGTAGCTTCAATTTAGAGCGCAGTAGTACTCTATTATATAAAAAATATATAACATTTTTTCGCATTGTTTTACATTATTAACGTAACATAAATTTTTTACTCAACCATATTAAGCAACAGTTTAATCTAAATAATTTTAAATACATTCAAAATGACATGCAACACACAGACGTTTTTATATACGAGATAGATAAACTGCAAACTATTTATATATGTGTGTATGTATACATAAGTAACAAAAGCTTTACTAAAGAACACATGTAACTATAATTGTCAACTTACCACACCATACGCATATGTATATAAAAGCGTACGATGTACATGCTTAACTACACCTTACATTTGTTTATCAATACATATATACGCATACGCTGTCTTTAGAAATATATGCATATATATATATATATGCATACACAACAGACTCATTATGTTATAACAATTTTTTTCTTTCACTTTTTTTTGTTTTTGTTTCATGTTTCACAGATGCACAGTTACATAATACGTAGTTATAATAATCCGACACCCTAATTTCACATACACATTTGAATACATGCAAAACTATGCATGTATGTATATGTATATATAAAATGACAAATTCAAAACTATGTGGAAATGTATATTTATGTATATATATATATATATATATATATATGTATATATTTTTATATCACTGCACCTAGTTTTTACTTTGTGTAAATATTTCTATAGTTACATATCTCTTCTTGGTGTAGATATATATAGCGTAGCAAGAAAGATGGTGTTAAGAGATTGCATACATATATAGACATATATGCATGCATAGATATGTATATATATATATATATATATATATATA